>VZQC01012477.1:126431-196130 GCA_009823505.1 Rhizomys pruinosus | reverse complement strand
AGTCTTCTTGGCCCCTTTGTCAAATATGAGGTGGCTGAAATTGCATGTGCTCAAGTTTGGATCTTCAATTTTGGTCCATTGATCCACAGATCTGATTTTTTGTGTGTGTGCTAGTTCCAGGCTATTTTTTTTTTTTTGGTCTTTTCGAGACAGGGTCTCCCTGTAGCCCCAGCTGTCCTGGAACTCACTCTGCAGACCAGGCTGGCCTTGAACCAGGCTGTTTTTTACTATAGCTCTGGAATATAGTTTTACTATAGCTCTGGAATATAGTTTGAAGTCTGGTATAGTAATCCCCACTGCTTTGCTCTTTTTGCTCAGGGTTGCTTTGGCTATCTGAGGTTTTTTGATTTTTCCATATGAATTTAAATTTTTTTTCTAAGTCTGTGAAGAAACTCATGGGGATTTTAATTGGGATTGCATTGAATCTGTATATTACTTTGGGTAGGATGGTCATTTTTACTATAATAATTCTTCTAATCCATGAGCATGGGAAGTCCTTCCATCTTTTGGTGTCTTCTTCAAACTCCAAGAAGGGTTTACATTTTTCATTCTAGAGATTTTTGGTGTCTTTGGTCAGGTTACTTCCAAGATACATTTTGAGGCTATTGTGAATGGGAAAGTCTCCTTGTATTCCTTCTCCAATTGCTAGTTGTCGGCATAAAGAAAGGCTACTGATTTTTCTAGGTTAATTTTGTATCTCACCACGTTACTGAAACTGTTCATCATTTCTATGAGTTTTCTGGTGGAGTTTTTAGTATTCCTTAGGTAAACTATCAAGTCATCTGCAAAAAGGGATAGTTTGACCTCCTCTTTTCCAATTAGTACTCCTTTAATTTCCCTTACTTGTATTATTGCTTGAGTGAGCATTTCAAGCACTATATTGAAAAGGAGTAGAGATGGGGGAAGCCTTGCCTGGTTCCTGACTTTAAGGGGGAATGCCTCTAAGTTTTCCCCATTTAGAATCATGTTGGCTGTGGGTTTGTTGTATATGGCTTTAATTATATTGAGGATTGTTTCCTCCAGTCCAATTCCCTCTAGGACTTTAACCATGAAGGGATGCTGGATTTTGTTGAAGGCTTTTTCTGTATCAATTGAGATGATCATGTGGTTTTTGTCTTTCAGTCATTTATGCGTTTTATGATATTTATTAATTTATATATGTTGAACCATCCCTGCATCTCTGGTATGAATCCAACTTGGTCATGATGGATGATCTTTTTGATGTGGGTCTGTATGCAGTTTGCAAGTATTTTGTTGAGAATTTTTCCATCTATGTTCATTAACGAGATGGGTCTATAGTTTTCTTTTTTGGTTGTATCTTTACTTAGTTTTGGTATTAGAGTAATGCTGGCTTCATAGAAGGAATTTGGGAGAGTTCTCTCTGTTTCTATCCTTTTGAATCATTTGAATAATAATATTTGTAGGTCCTCTTTAAAGATCTTATAGACTTCTACTGTAAATCTATCTGGGCCTGGGCTTTTTTTTTAGTTAGGAGGTTTTGAATTACTGTTTCAATTTCCTCATATGTTATGGGTCTGTTTAAGCTGTCAATCTCTTTTTGCTTAAGCATTGGTGACTTCCATGATTTTAGATATTCATCCATTTCTTTTAGGTTTGCAAATTTAGTACAGTATATGTTTTTAAAGTATTCCCATATTATTGTCTGGATCTTTTTGTTATCTGTTTTGATGTTTCCCTTTTTATCTCTAATTTTATTGATTTGGAGTTGCTCTTTCTCTCTTTTGGTCAACTAGGCTAGAGATATATCTATTCTGTTTATCCTTTCAAAGAACCAGGTCTTGGATTCATTGATTCTTTGTATTATTTTCTTAGTTTCTATTTCATTTCTCTCTGCTATGGAACTCACTTTGTAGGCCAGGTTGGCCTTAAACTCACAGAGATACCCCCTGCATTTGCCTCCCGAGTGCTGGGATTAAATGCGTGCAGTACCACATCTGGCTTCTTTTTTTTTTAATGTAGGCACTTAGGGCTATAAATTTCCCTCTTAGGGTTGCTTTTAGAGTGTCCCACAGGTTTTGCTGTGTTGCATTGTCCTTTTCATTTAGTTTGAGGAATACTTTTATTTCTTTCTTTATTTCTCCCTTGATCCATTCGTTATTTAGGAGTGGGTTGTTTCGTCTCAATGAGTTCTTGAAGATAGTAGGCTCTTTTTTGTGTTGTTATTAAGCTTTATTGCACTGTGGTCTGATAGAATGCATGGAATTAATTCAATGTTTTTGGTATTTGTTGAGATTTGTTCTGTTGCCAGTGTGTGGTCAGTTCTGGAGTATGTTCCATGGCGAACTGAATAAAAAGTATTTTCTTTGGTGTTTGGGTCAATTTTCTTTAAGGGTATGATGCTGGAAAGGTTTACTAAGCTCCAGGAGATGGATTCAGATGAAAGAGCATTTGAGGAATACAGATTATACTTGATAGGACTTTAAAAATAGCTCAAAGCCTAATTATCACAATGACTGGCACAAAAAACTCTATTGGTATAGTAGAGGCATTGTTATCTAGGGGGGTAATCAACAATTATCTAATTGGACTTAAAGCCATCTCAAATGGGAGGAAAATCATGGGTGGCTCTGCAAATATAAACAAATACATGGCTGGAACGGATTTTCTCTAATATTTTATCTTTGCCATATCTCTAGACAAGTGAAATTTCTTACCGTATGCTAAATATGGATCTTTATATTTACAGACAAATATACCATATACCACTCATCAAAGAAACTTTTTTTACAACAGATGGAGGCTATTCCAGAGTTCTACAATTGTTCACACACAGAGAATATATGTCTGAGAGATGTCCAGCCCTAAGTGACACATCTACAGTGGAAGCTCTATACCTAAGGCTCATGGGCCATAGCTGAACAAGGGATAGAGAGAAAAGTAATATATCCCTTAACTCTCACCAGCAAAGCTTCTTTACACTGCAGAATTCAATGCACACAGAGTCCACAACTGGCTAAGTTTTTAGAGAATAAGAGACTGCAGAGTGTGTGCCCCTGGATAGGACTCCTATATTAATCCTCACCCACCTAAGGCTCAGGGACAATTGTGGAAGGGGGTGGGGTGGAAAGATTGTTAGATCCAGGCTTGGTGCATGATTATTAGGAAACAGATGTTTTCAGGCCACTGAGAGCTTGCTCATATGAACTTGCAACAATGATGACAGCAAGCACAAATCCCATGCTGTCTCAATCAGACAAGAATACAGCATGGAACAATGGAAATGGGTAGCAGGCCCCAACCCTACCTGAAGATTACTAAGTGATGGTCTTTAAGGAAGTGACTGTAGATTAGCTGACTGGACTCCAGTGGATGAACTTGCACTGAGGGATATCTGGGTACAAAAGCTTGACTGGATAAGACTTAACATATATGACATAATGCATGAAATCCAGTGGGAGATGCAGATGGGGGAGGGTAAATTTAATTAAGATCTATTATATGTCTTCTTGGCCCCTTTATCAAATATGAGGTGGCTGAGAAGACACAATGGAGGAAAGACAGCATCTTCAGCAAGTGGTGTTGGCAAAACTGGATCACCACTTGTAGAAGAATGAAATTAAACCCCTACCTTTCACCCTGCACAAAAGTCAATTCCAGATGGATTAAAGACCTCAACGTGAAACCCAAAACTCTGGAGGTAATAGAGAAAAACTTGGCAGCAGACTACAAGGCATAGGTGTAGGAAAAGACTTCCTAAATCAGACAGCAGCTGCACAAGAAATAAGATCGACAATTGATAAATGGAACCTCATTAAACTCAAAAGCTTCTGACATCAAAAGAAACAATAAAGGAAGTAAAGAGAAACCCCCCTGAGTGGGAGGAAACCTTTACTGCAGATACATCTGACAAAGCATTAATTTCCAGAGTATACAAACTACTCAAAAAAAAAAGAAAAAAGAAAAAAGTAAACAAACGAATCACTCAAAAGATGGAGCAAAGAGCTGAATAGAGACTTCACAGAGGAGGAACTAGAGATGGCTGAGAAACATCTTAAAAACTGTTCAACGTAACTAATAATTAGGGAAATGCAAATTAAGACCACTCTAAGATATCACCTCACTCTGATAAGACTGGCCAGGATCAAGAAAACAAATGATACCAAGTGCTGGAGAGGTTGTGGGGAAAGGGGAACACTCATCCATTGCTGGTGGGAATGTAAACTTGTACAGCCACTATGGAAAGCAGTGTGGAGAACCCTTGGAAGACTCAAAATGAGCTTGCCATTTGACCCAGTCATACCACTCCTAGGTATATACCCACAAGACTCATCTTACTGCAGAAATACATGCACAGCTATATTTATTGCAGCTCTGTTCACAATAGCAAAAAGCTGGAACCAACCCAAATGCCCCTCAACTGATGAGTGGATAGAAAAAATGTGGTACATGTACACAATGGAGTTCTATGCAGCAATAAAGAAGGATGATATCATGAACTTTGCAGGTAAATGGATGGAGCTGGAGGATATTATATTAAGTGAAGTAACACAATCACAGAAAAACAAACGACGAATGGTATCCCTCATATGTGGATGCTAGCATCAATAACCCAGTTATTAATATTTCTTGTGAAGAGGGATGCATATTAAAAGAACAACAACAGAAAGACTGCATCAGAAAACTGACTGAAATGGTGAACTGGGAGGGGTGGGAGGGGCGGGAGAGGGACATGGGTCTATATTCTATTAATGTATATTTAATTTAAAATTACATGGTATTTTACTCAAAATTTATATAACAATAACTTTGGGATTAACATATACAAATGTTCTCTATAATTTTTGTGTTATGCAGTATCATCTTGTAACATCCTCTTTTACCTGTAGGATAATTTAACTTAAGGATTTAAGTTTGCTTCCCAAATTAACAACATGCACTCACCCAAAAAAAAAAAAAAAAATGGACAAATTTGATGAAATTTACACCTTGATCCCTGCCTATAGGTATGTATACTACAACTGCCTTTTTGAGACTCATGGGTCAAAAAATAAAATAAAATTTAAAAAGGGGAGATACAGTTACATATTAAACCTTTTTGTCAAAAACTTTCAATTTAATCTTAAGACTAACCATGGGAAAAGATTTGTATGTTCCCACAGGTCAAAACGTCACCAACTCAAAGGCTGAGAAAGAAAGGATACAGCCTTCCGTCGTGTAGGTTGTACCAAGAAATACCAGCAGAGAAGTTCACCCATCTTAACACTAAAAGGAAGAAAAGCCTCAGACTGCTACAGGCATCAAACATCTCTGAGGACCATAGGTGTAACATCTGTTTACAGTGAGTCCTAATGAACTTTACCTTCTAGGTGCAGCACAGTTTCAATATGAGAGACCTCCTTACCTCTTTTTCATAGAACAAAGAAAAACAGGGTGGTAATGAAGTCATCCTTTAACGGTAAATTAGAGCTGACTGTTATAGAAGTAATCTCTTATAAAACTGGAAAAACTGCTTTCTTTAATTGACTAATATACATAGGAACTGTAAAAAGGATTATTGTCTATTCAGAAACAAATATAATACTAAAGTCTCTTTAAGTAGTTCATATAATTAATACAAGAGAGCACTGATAGCAGCAATGGATTATTCTGCCAAGGAGATGCTAGCCAGGGGACCCCACCCCCCCCCAAAAAAGGTTAAGGCTTATTGCCTGTAAACTGGGATATCTGCAAGAAAAGAGGTGGTAAGGTCCGCCCTGCTGTCAATGACCTGATGTAACCATGGGAGGATTGTATCGAGATCGCACTTACAAGTATACAGTTGGTCTCTGGAATACCAGAGAGTGTTACCAAAGGCCACTGAACCAATAAACCAAATGTTGGTCTCCTTGAGTCAAGCAAAACTCCTCCACCAACATCAGCTACACCCCAATTGCTTGGAGATACTGTGCAGCAGTGGCAGCCATATGTCTGTATATCCCAACTTTATTTGATTATTAGCTCTCTCCTTGGAGGAATAACTCGTGGATGTCGCCACAAGCTTATACCTTCTAGTGATTAGGAGATTTATATGCCACAGTAAGGCCTTGTCATCTCTCTCAGGGAAAAAAAAAGTAATCCAGGGATTAACACACCATCCAAACATCTGTGTCTATACCAAAGTAACCTACCATAGTAACTAGCAATGTTTAAATACATATATATCTAATCGCTTGTGCTTCATTAGTAGGATTGAAAGCCTGTCCCTGGGCAATCGGTCAGCCCATGAAAGGAAACAGCCAGAACTGATTAGAGTCCAAAACGACATCTCCAGACAAAGTAGACTGTTGTGCTTCTTGTCCACCTGTGCCCCATCTCTAAGCCTAAGGAACAATCTGTGGAAGAGGGGGAGTGGTATATTGTAGGGGCTGCGATTGGGGTGAACGGTAAAACTACGACAATATAGTCTGGACACTTATTTGATCAACTTGATTGAACATTCAAGCCCCTCCAGCTGGATGGTGGGAGCCTTGGGCTGTGTGGGCTGGGGCACAACTGCTTGCAAATTGGTTTTATATGAAAGATGCTTGTGCTAAAAAAAAAAAAAAAAAAAAAAAGGAGCTAGATACTGACATTTGAACTAACTGGGAATATAAAATGCTAGTTGTTTTATTTATAGTTTGTATTGGGTTGGTCTCTATATTTTTCTGAAATATACAACATCACAGTGTAACACTTTCTTTTACTTGTAGGACAATTTAAAGGAATTAAGCTTAAATTTTTACTTCCCAAATAAGTAGAAGTCTTAGTCCAGTCATATAGCGTTAAAGAGCAAAGTGTTTATTGGGTAAAATTTATTTAGCAGGTACTCAACTCTGCCCAAGCTTTATCCACCAAGTATAGGATATTTTAAGGCTTAGTGAATTGTTTAGATTAGTTAAATTTAGGTGTAGGTTTTGGTGGAAATGGTAATACAATTGAACTAATTGGGAATATAAAATGTTAATTGTTTTATTTATAATTTGTATTGGGTTAAGGTACACAAATGGCCTCTATATTTTTCTGAATTATACAACATCACATTATAACACTTTCTTTTACTTGTAGGACAATTTAAAGGAACTAAGCTTAAATTTCCTTCCCAAATAAGTAGCATACAGTCAATGAGAAACAGTTTGGGTAAATTTAATGAAAGCTTATGCCTTGGCTCCTGTTTATGGGTATTTGTAATACAAATTAGAGACCTAAAACGAAAAACATAAAACCAAAAAAAAAAAAAAAAGAGGGAGGTGGGAGGTGGGGTACTATCCTTTCTGGGATACAAATGGAAAACTCTGTGTTCCAATCCTATTGATAAATTTTCAATTTTTCTGATCTTGAAACTAACAATGGGAGGAGAATTTTATGTTCCCACAGGTAAAAATCACCAATCTAAATGCCTGAAAACATACAACTTTTGGCTGTGCAGGATGGACTGGGAAATGCCAGCAGAGAGGCTGACCCATCTGAACATTAAAGAAAGAGGAACCTCAGACTGCCTGAGTCACAGACACTGAGCATCTCTCTGAATAATATTGGGGTTAACTGTTTATAATGGGCCCTAATGAAGTTTACCTTCCAGATGCTGAGAAACCTTCCTACCTCTCCCCTTTATAGGAAAAAGAAAAACATGATGGTAATGAAACCACTCCCTAACTGTAAACTAGAGCCAATTGTTACAGTGGTAATTTCCTATAAAACAGGCATAACGTATTAACTGATTGATAGGCATAGGAACTGTGAAAGGATATTTCTCTATCTAGAGCCAAATTCAATAGTAAAGTGTTTATAAGTTGTGTAATTAAGCAAAATATATTACTACAGGAAAGCTCTGACATCAGCAATGAATTATTCTGCCTAGGAGATGTTGGCTAGGGGATTCAAACCCCCCCCCCCAAATTATAAAGGCCTTTTGCCTATAAGTGGGATATATGCAAGGAGAAAGGCAGTAAGTCCCTGTTGTCGAAGACCTGGTGTGAGCATGAAAAATGTTATGAGACGTCACTTGCTAGCGTACAACTGGCCTCTGAAATGCTAGAGAGCGTTACCAAAGGCCACTAAAGCAATACAGCAAAATATTGGTCTCCCTGAGACAAGCAAGACTCCTCCGTCAATATCAGCTACACCTCAACAGCCTGGAGATACTGTGCAACAGTGGCAGCCAAGTGTCTATATATATCCCAAATCTATTTGGCTATTAGCTCTCTCCTTGGAGGAATAACTCACAGCGGATGCCACAAGCTTATGTCCTCTAGTGGTTAGGAGATGTTATAAGCCACAATAAGAACTTGTCACCCTTTATAGAGAAACCACAGTTTGCGGATTAGCATACCATCCAAGCATCTGTGTCTATGCTCACAGCTTAGCTTGACATAATAAGTGGTACTGCTTAAATGCCTGTACATCCAATAGCTTGTGCTTTGTTAGTATGACTAAAAAGGGTATCACTGGGAAAGCTGTCAATCCATGAAGGGAAACAACCTGAACAGACTGGAGTCCAAAATGACAACTCCAAAGAAATTAGACTGTTTTCTTCTCACCCACTTGTGCCCCTTTCCCAAAGCCCAGGGAACAAACTGCGGAAGAGGAGGCGTGGTAGAATGTAAGGGCTGCAGAGAGATAGGGGTGAATCATGAGACTACAGGAATATAGTCTGGACTCCTAATTGATCATCATGCCTGTGCATACAAGCTTCTCCAACTGGACTATGGGAACCTTGGGTTGTTCAAAATTTGGACATAGATACTTGCAAAATGCACCAATTACCTAATTGTATGACAAACTGAGTAACATCAATGTTATCTGCAAACAACTGTGTCATTATATTGTAGAATCCATTAAAAATAAACAAATAAAAAATAAATACAAAAAAGATCTATTATATGAAGTCCACAAAAACTCAAAAAAAGTATTTTTAAAATATGGGCTGGAGAGATGGCTCAGCAGTTAAGAACACTGACTACTTTTAGAGGGGACACAGTTTTGGTTCCCAGCACTCCCATGTTGGCTAACAACTGTCCTTACCTCCAGTTATAGGGGATCTGATACTCTCTTCCGACCTCTGGGGGCATTGCATGACACAGATGCACCTACCTACATAATATAATATAATATGATATAATATAATATAATATAATATAATATAATATAATATAATATAATATAATATAATATAGGACATGAGACAAGTGTGGAAAGATTCAGTTCGAATTAGAGGCTAGTTCTCAGCTAGCACCCTTCAGGACTCAATGTGGAAGTCATGGAGTTCATCTGACCCCACCCCAAGAGGGAGCAACTCTTGGCCTAGGCACAAGATGCTAGGTGGGGCAGCAGCACGCAGGGGCATGAGACTGCAGTCTGTGATTGGCTCTGAGAGATGATGTCATTTTGCTTATAAAAGTGACTTGCAGCATGCAATAAAGTGAATTCTCCATTACCATCATCACAGAATTCCTAGATCTGTTATACACATATATAGGCCAAAACAGGCCTGGATTTCGAGTGTCAGTGGTGGCTAGTGGGTTAGATGGGGATCAATCAGATGGCTAACCTGGTAAGCTAGCATGGGGTTGGACAGAGACTAATCAGGTCACCGACCTGTGTAGTGGATTGTGAGTGGGTGTAGGCTGAAGGTCAGCCATCACCCAGGAGCCTGAAATTCCTGTCCAGAGACCAGCAGTTTCTGGGCAGCTGGGATAGCACAGCCAGACAGGAAGCTTTCCACTTCCCAGGCTAAGGACATGAGCGGGACAGTAGTCAGTCAGGCTGGGTTATGAAAGTGACCAACTGACCTCTGTGTCGAGGGGTCAGTTCCTCAGCAGTGACTGCAGGTGGCCACTGCTCCCCTTCTCTTAGCAGGACTACACTGTACTTGCTAATAACAAGAGAAGCTTCCTACAGATAAGGATGTGGGTAGTAAGGTGAGAGTGGACATGAAGAAGGGGGACTGAATATGATCAAAATAAATTGCTTGAAATTATCAAAGAATCAATGAAATATATATAAAACAAAGCTAAAAGTAGTTGTCTAACAAATGCTTCAGGAATGAATAAGTTGGTAGAACTATTTGGCTTTTATAGTCAACATCAGATGAAATAGAAATAATAGTTTACACATTATTTTCAGACTGGTTTGAGAATATAGCTTAGTTGGTAGTGTGTTTGCCTACCATGCACTAAGTCCTGGGTTTGAGCCCCAATATTACATAAACTAGGCATGGTAGCACATGACTATAATCCCAGCACTTCAGAGGCAGAGGTAGGAAGTTCAGAAGTTCAAGGTCATCCTTGACTACAGAGTGAGTTCAATTCCACCTGAGGTACATGATAACCTGTCTCAAAAGTTATTTGGTAGATTGTATCTTATGGGAATGACATTGACCATTTTAACAGCAATAATTGGGATTTTTGGCAAATAGTTTATAATATAATATTTTAACTATTTCACTATCAGTCTAGTAATCAAATTATAGTTTTAATATTGTATGTGGCGTGTGATATTCTAAAATTTGAATAGTGCAAATAAAGCTCTGTGCTATAAAGCTGATGAGTTTATTAAGCTAAAGAGAGCTTCAGATTGCATTTCATTGTGACTTATAGTCATAAGGCTATGATATAAGTAATAATATAATATTAGTGATATTTTGGTTAGGGATGCATGAGAAATCCTTTTTAATATGATGACATTTGAGCAGAGATCTAAAAGAAATGAAAAAGTAGTTCCACATGGCTATTTGAAAAGAGTATTCCATATAGTTGGGACCTCATTTGTGAAGGTCTTGAAGGAAGAACGTTCTGAGTGAATTAGAGGTATATCAATGATGACTGAAGTGGAGTAATCTTGAAGACAAAGGTAGAAACTGAGGTCTCAAGAGTGGCAATTATGGGCATCAGTCAGTACTGGTAAAGGGAGAGTTTCATGAATGATATAATGTAGGGCCCTGTAAGCTATGTTAAGAGAGGTGCAGCCACCAGGTGCCTATGAACATGAAATTGACATGATCTAACTGTCTTTATTTATATTTTCTCTCTTTCTTTTTTTCTTTCTGCTATGTAATATGTGTGGTCTATGTCTTTCATTCCAAATAACTGAAATATGGCTACTTGGGCATGTTTTGTTTTATTTCATTTTATTTGTTCAAACACATGGTAATTTTTTATTTTTTAAAAGAGGCCTTAGCCGGGCGTGGTGGCGCACGCCTTTAGTCCTAGCACTTGGGAGGCAGAGGCAGGCGGATCTTTGTGATTTCAGGCCAGCCTGATCTACAGAGTCAGTTCCAGGACAGCTGGGGCTACAGGGAGACCCTGTCTCGAAAACACCAAAACAGGCAAATTGTTGTGAGTTCAAAGGCCAGCGCTATGTCTAGCACGAGTGGAGGCTTCGGACACCTGGGGCTACAGGGAACCTGTCTCAAAAAAAAAAAGAAAAAAAAAAAGAAGAGAAAAGAAAAAAAGATTTACTTTAAAAAAACTTTTGGGGTCATTTGAATAAATTATTCAGCTCTTAAGAAAAAATGAGCAGGGGCGTGGAGGATTTCAGTGGTTAAGAAGGCTGACTGCCTCTTTTTGCAGAGGACCAGGGTCAGATCCCAGCACCCACAGGCGGAAAAGACCCTCTGTAACTCCGTTCCAGGAACCTGCCGACGGCCTTCTTCTGACCTCTGCCCATTGCACGACAGCGGGGGTGCACCAACCTAAATGCAGACGTACACTCACACACATTAAAAAAATAAAAACAAAAAAAAGATTAAGTATAGGCAAAGAACGACAACGTAATAGTATTTCCCTCATGACTAAAAGACACGTGCTCACGTGTGTGGGGAATCCTTCACATGTTCTAGAGTTGACCTAACACGTATTTTCATACCTTGGACTTTTAGTATATTAAGGAGGACAGCTGATCATCTTTATACCGTAACATGGGATTAAGAACTTGAAAAATAAAGAATCAAGAAATAATGCATGGAAATACATAACCAGTTTGTGTCCAAAGGATACAATATAGGTTAATATAGGTGCAATGAAAACAGTCTTGTGACGACTTAGCCTGTGCTGGGGTGCTTACAACCATCTGAAGTCCCTAACTAGAAAAACCCCCCCAAGTTGACAGAGGGGCATGCCTGGGAACAGACTTTGTGTCTTGCCCTCAGAGTTCAATCAAGTCTTATGGGATTATACATGGGGGCATATCTTGAAAGGTCCTGCAAATATGAGTCACAAGTCTTCCTGTTCAGGGAGGCTATGGAGACCCCACTAGAAGGACGTGTTCAGGCCAGTGTCCCGTCTAAAAAGAGGAAAGTCGCTCTCCTTCCGAACAAGGAAGCCTAGTCTAGCATGACCATGATTTTATTCCATCAGGATGGAAACAGGTGATAGGGCGAAAGAAGCAGGGGCGCCCACCACGCCCCACCCAAAAAAACCCTGAGACCCCTGAGAAATCACAGTTCTTCAACTGACCTCATCAAAACAAAACTTTTGTTAATCTGGGCTATTCGTATGGCCTTAAGTATCCAGAATGAAAGTACAACCAAAAATAATAAGACACAGAGAGAACGTAGTTTAACACAAACTTGAGTATACTTAGTAAAGACAAAAAGAAGTAAAGAAGAAGCGGAGAGCACCGTTTGGCCTGTCTTCACTTCTCACAGGCATGCCAGAGGCTCTGTAATGCCACTGTTTTGTTGGCACTCCTCAAGACATGAGATAAAGCGTTGTTTTTTTTTTTTACGTTTTGTAGAAAGCCTTTCAAATGTGGTCTGAGGAACTGGCTGAGATACTCGCGTATAACTAAGCAGCTAATTGAAATTCAGCCTTCTCAGAAGATGGACTGACATGGTTGGATTACCTCCTCGGCAGTATCATGGAGGCCATGCAGGGGGGACAGACAGTACGTGTGTTTACTGGACTTCATTTGGGGCACAACATTTAAAGCAGAAGCACGTCAGAAAGGGTTTCCACTTCTCATAAGCTTTTTTAGTAATGTAATGTCTTAATGCATAATCTACCATAGAGTATGTTTGGATATGGCTTTAATGTGTTAGATCCTATTTTAACAGCATGGAAATAAATTACAACAACAGTCTAAGTTCCAGCAGAGGCAGGCTACTGCAATCCTTTTCTGTGCCTTATCAGTAGGCTGTTTAAGAACAAAGTGACAAAACTGAGTAAAAAAACCAACTGAACATTTCGAAATCTACTTTATTTTTTTCAGTAATACTTGATTTGTTGTAATATTAGACTATCCATTGGTTGTTACAGAAAATCCATAACTGTAAGTGATGGTTGTTGCCATAATAGTATACTGCATGTATTTCTACCTCTAGTAAATGGGCTTTATGTGCTATATTTCAATATCATTGAGCCTGAGCAAGTACACAAGTCTTTTTAAAAAGAAACATTGTATACTTGCACAAAACTGATCAGATGTGAGAGATCGTTAATGCCCTTGAAGTGGTTTTTGGGGGTGTGAAACAAATGGTGAGAATTTGAACTATTTCCTTATTATAGTATTGAAATGAATTCTACTCAATCTATCAAATCGTTTTCATGCCCTGATTTTATGTCCTTGTATCTATCAATAAACAGTGTGAACAAAAGGGTTAAAAATTTATACAAAAAAGACATGTAGCTGAGGCTAATAAACTCACACACAACCATTTACAACTACTCCAACAAAGTTCACGCCAGCCTACCTTCAATGCACGTACCCACTATAGGGCAACAGATTAATTGACAATTTTCCAGATCTTGGGGTTCCTGAAAGCAAAGTAGTTAACATAGTGCTTGTTATCAATAAATCTTAACATGGTTAGCTGCCATTGGTGGTACTGGGACGGTGAAACCCAAAGCCGACTGCAAGAGCAGCCAGTTGTCTTAACTACTGACCCTCTCTCTAGCCGCCAATTACCAAAAGCAATGAAGAAACAAAATAAAGAATTACTGAGCGGAGGAAACCGGGAACGAGGGGGAATCCAGGGGGTGATGAACTGGGAGATCGTGAAAGGAGTACATTCTTCAGAACAGTTGCTTACAGATGAATCTGGTCTCAGAAACAGAAGATGGAAAAGCTCTGGGTCTCCTCAAAGATACCTGCAGACCTAAGCATCAGATCCAAACATAGATCTCACACAAGACACCCTACTTCCACCAACCAGCATCTCAGATGTTACATAATACTGCTGGTGGAAAAGTGAAGCAAATTAACTAATTAAAAGCGTCCTGTATCTTTGCTTACAATTACTGACAATGTCCCTCAATGATAGGACTAAATTTATTAGCTTGACTAAAGTATCCAAAATAGCCCATTGATTAAGTTGGCCCGACCAACAAGCCATTTGGGCAATATTTAAACACCATTGTCAAATTGGGAAGGTGCCTGGAGAAATTTTGTCAGATTGGATCTCTCAAAGGGTAATAGATCAACAAATTATTACACTTTGACTCTGATCCTCAGACTTAAGGCTCATAAACTGAATTTTCCGACTAGATCAAGGCTCTTGGTTTCATTACAGTAATCAAATTCTCACAAAAACTGATGTGATAACTTGACAGCTAATGTAACATTATTTACAGTCAGGATAGCCCACGGTCCAGGTGACACTAATACCAGCCAAGAAGGAATGAATGAATCTGTCCCTCTACCTTCCAAAATGTGTCTGTCCTCATTGTTTAAACCAGCAGTGCTTATTGAATCCAGGAAGTGTGTAGGCCCTAATAGTTGGGCATTTTACGGCTGACACGGTAGGTCTGGGCATCCAGCTGCAATGAGGCATTCTGGTGATGAATAAAGCCTGTTCCCACGCACAAGACCTCTCAGTAAAACATACATGCATGGTACCACAAGCAGTAATCCTAAGACTCAGACTGAGGCAGGAAATCTCCAAGTTGAAGGCCGGCCCCAGCTAAGCTGGCAATCATATTGCCATCTCAATTTCCACGCCATTGCGAAGTGAGGAAGATATGGTTTAATGATACTATAAATCATATAGGAAGTCAGTAAGGTGGGACAGATTTTCACTGGCGCTCTGAGATTTCATATCAGCCAGCAATCATGCAGAGGGAGAAGGGATAAGCACCGCACCATTGTCTCCAGACTTTTGGCCTCCTTGAGCTCGTCGGACGAGCAGCCAGCACATGCATTCACAGACTTGTTTTAAAATGTACGGTACTGATAAATTCTCTAAGTCAAGATACTGCGGATAAAGACGCTACAGGCACAGTCATTTGAGCTCGACGTGATGATTAATGCTGATGAACCAATCAGATCCAAAAAAGAGTCAGGTCTGCACGAAGTCCCCCCAATATACCTTCCCAGGATCTGCGTACTGCAGACGTGGGGTCAGTTCCCCTCCAAGTACCAGCAAACGACTGGTTCTGATGATCTCAGCTGCGACAACCGACATTTTCCCAAGCTATAAGATGTACTGGTTTGCTTTTTTTATCATCTATCCCATTGTTAATGATTCTGCACTGGCACCCCAAAGAGTGCCTTTGCTTATGTATCTGTGGGTAGCACAATGACACAGATCCTACAAATGGATAGAACTCTGAATTGTACATTTATTTTTTGAGACAGGTCTCATTATTGTAGCCCGGGAAGAACCTAGATTTCACTATACTGTTAGATAGACTTGAACCTCACAGAGATCTGTCTGCTTGCCTCTAAGGCTGGATTAACGGGGTGCATCCCATGCAAGCCTGATTTTATAAAAGATTCTGTTTATTTTATTTTACTTTACGGTTGTTAGTGTGTTTCTTCTTGTCGTTATTTGTACCTGCCTTCAAGGACAACTGCAGGAGTCAGTTCTCTCTGACATTCATATTGGGTCTGAAGGATAAACGTTGAGTTTGTCAGCAAGTGCATTTTTACCCACTGAGCCAGCTTGCCAGCCCCTGTATTTACATATTTAAGGGGTGATCATAATTTTTATTTAGGTACTCAATATAAAATAAAAGCAATATAAGAGTCCTAATATGTAGCAATATATAATAAGATCATTGCAAGAAATACTATCATGTTGTAGATATCCAGATATGAACTATTTTAGTTTATGGATATCTAGAAATCAGGGGCCATCAGAGTAGAAATCATGTTTCATGAGTCTCTAATGCAATCCAAATGGACCAAGGAGCAGGCCAACGCAGTGCAAAGGGCAAGTGTTCTCAGTATCTCCTACACTCCAGAAAACATGGAAAAGGCAGCAAGATCAGTGAAGGCAAAGACTACTGAAGAAACTCCTAATGGACTAGTTATAGCACAAGAGTGCTGCAGTCTTGTGGGTCTGAGGTCTTTAGAAGCCCCCACACCTCCTGCAGCCCTTCATCCAACAAATATGATATGCTAGTTCTAGGATATCTGAGATGAGCTTGCAGTTGCAGCAGTGGTCACCTAAATGAGGAGGACTGGCTGTGGTCTTCCAGAGCATTAGACTCCCTGGCCTTCAAGAAGGAAGAATCTAAAGATCTGTTCAACAAACTGGATCAAGATGGAGAGTAAGGCTTGCACAGCTCCAACTTGGCCTATTCAATCAGCAGCCTGCTTCTCTGCCAGTGAAGCAGACCATGGTCTTATCATTAGGCCCCATAGGGGAACAGATGTTATGCTATCACTACTCAGTTTCCCTGTACTTGGCTCTTTGCCTCTTCATCTCAAACACTGATGATACCAAGGACTTCACCTTTCCCAAGATCTTCACTGCACAGAGTAGGAAGGGATTCAGAATAGCAGTGCAATCTTTCAGGGCCTGGACTCCAGCATGGACCATTTGAGCTGACCTGGACTCTTGACACTGAGCTTCTGGCAATTGACAGTGCTGTCCAGCTGGAAAGATATCACCAGAAACAGAATTATAACCAACGGTATGTGGAGTGGCAGATGCAGGAGGACAGAGCAAGACAGGGCCTGGAGAAAACTCCCCCCTTTGAGGGCAGGAGGCACAGCCTTCCTATGCCCGTGCTCCCCGTGCTTGATTTATTTTCCCCAAGGTTTTCAAGGATGCAGTGTCAGTCTTCCATCGCTTCCCAAGATTTGGTAAGGTAGTTCCATTTAGAGTTGCAAAGATTCTTTGAGAGAGGCTTAAATTTTGTGCTACAAAGGGGAAAACGAGTACTTGGTGTGTGTATACATGCATAGTTTGGAGCGATACAAATTGGAAGCCGGGAAGACAACAGCAACCACAAAAAAAAAAAAACCCCCCCGACCCCCCCACTGGGTTCAAAGAACTAAGCTGAACAGTAAACTTCGTGC
This sequence comes from Rhizomys pruinosus, assembly GCA_009823505.1. Taxonomy (NCBI): domain Eukaryota; kingdom Metazoa; phylum Chordata; class Mammalia; order Rodentia; family Spalacidae; genus Rhizomys; species Rhizomys pruinosus. The sequence goes on along the minus strand of VZQC01012477.1, from coordinate 178,910 downwards.
CCCAAACAGCACGGACTGCATCAAAGAAATTTTTGAAAAGAACGTAAAAAAGATAAAGACGTGGATGCAAATGAGGAGCTCTTAGGGGGGGCAAGGAAGGGTAATTGGGATCGAAATTTTGAATGTAAGAACATGTTTATAAAGCCAAAAACTTCAATAAAAAAATTGGTTTTGAAAAAAAGCGTTAAATATTTGTGCTACAAGGGGAAAAGCAATGTACGTTGGAAACAAAGAAGAATGCTAATGCACAGTTCATGGGCTTTAGACTCTTTCATAAGTTGTAACAACAGCTATTTATGTGTAATGTCCCAAACAATTTTGTATCAGACTCCTGAAATGCAGCTGTGAATACCACCTTAGCAGTTAGTCTCATTTTCCCTCTCCAAGCTTATTCCCTTTTATTTTGACGAATTTTAAAAAATACTAAGCTAAAATTCCGAAGGACATTAGCTAGGACAAGAGAACAATAGTTTCCAACAATAAACAAATGGTGGCTGTTGTACTGTCAGTGGCAATGACCATGGTCGCACAAGAATGAACTGCACAACCTTCTCATTCATTAAATTTAAAACCACAAGCTTAGCGTCTAATTACGTTTTGCTATACGTGTGACTAAACTCCCAGTCCAGGGTTTTGTTTTTCTGTTTTTGTTGCATGCCGATGCAAGAACTAAGAATGATAATAAGTTTTAGAGGAGATTGCATCTGAAAGTCCCTCAGAGTTTTTGTAAAGAGAAGCCATTTTTCATTTCCACACATATGAAAATCCCTAGGGACTTGCTGATACTAAAGAATGTGAACAGAGTACAGAAGAGGACTTAACAGATGTCACGGATACTTTGCAGCAATACCTGACGATGCCGGCTCATCTCTGTATTCGTTAGGTGAGCCATAATGAAAAGAACGGAGCAGAGAGGGGTTTTTTTTGGATTGTTATGTTTGTTTTTTTGTGCTTTTAGTTTGTTGTTTTTTTTTTTTTTTTTTTGTTTTTTGTGTTTTTTTTTTTTTTGGTCTTTATGAACAAGGGTCGCCCTGTAGCCCCAGCTGTCCTGAAACGCACTGTGTAGAAGGCATGGCCTTGAACTCACACAATCACCTACGCCTCTGCCGCCCAAGTGCGAGGATTAAATGCATGTGCCACCATGACCCACTTTTTTTTTTTTTTTTTTATTTTTAATTAAAATAATCTGAGCCAGGCATGGAGTGATGGTTTAGTAGTTAAGAAAACTCGTTGCTCTTACAGAATACCCAGATTCAGTTTTCCCGCACCCACATGGAACTAACAACCCCCTAACTCCAGTTCCAGGGGATCCAGTGTCGCTTTTTCTCGAGACCTCCAGGGGCATGTACGACTGGATAATATTACTACTACGCCATAAACCAATACATAAAATAAAAATATATTTTTAATTAATTAATTAATGTATTGCCAAGAATAATCAGAAAATGCATTTTTTTTTCCTATTCAGTTCAGGCGTATATCACTTTCCCTTCACCCCGCCCCACCGCTACCCATCATAAATCAATGCGATTCTGCCGTAACTATTGCTGAATCTTTTGGTGTTTTTTTTTTGTCTTGTTGTTGGTTTTTTTCATTTTTTTTAACAATAAGTGATAATTCGAGTGACGCTACAAAGCATCCTCCTTGTAAAACCAATTTGTGAGCCGTTGTGCCCAAACCCAAACAACTCATGGGTCCCACCACTTCCAGCGTTTAGGGGTGGGGGGGGGTGCTTGTCATTTACAATCCGTGGTGAATCCACATGAGGGGGGGGGGGGGTGTCCAAGATCGTATATTGTTGTAAGTGTTTCATTCGCACTCATTTCACCCCAAGCACAGCACTTACATTCTACCACACGCTCTTTTCCGCAGATTGTTCCCCTAGGCTTAGAAAGGGTGCACAGGTGGATGAGAAACAGGCCTACTTTTCTCTGATCTGATTGTCTTTCGTTCTCGGTCATTCTGGCTCTGTTTCTATTTTTACCAGCTGCATTAATGACAGCATCAACAGCATAGAACCATTCTGGCCAAAGTACCGGGATAGATGATAATTGCACAGACGTAAATAGACAGCTATCAATCACTAAAACCTCTAGGATTGAGGTGCACGATTGACAGAAGGAGCGGGAATATATAAGAGCCAGAGGGGTTGGGGATTACACAAACAAAAAGATTCTTATGGACTGACATAGCGTTACAAACACCCTTATTTACTCCACGGGCAACAGGAACCTATCACGCAGCGATGGCATTGATCTGGCACACACAACTAGCAGGTCTTTCATCATAGAGGGGGAGGGGCTTCAAACCCTCCCTGAGGGGCTATTGGAAGTTCAGGGTGTTGAGGGAAGGGGGTGTTACTTCTTTCACTGGGTGCGATCATTGGTAAATTGTCACTGCTCCAGTAAATAACCCCCACCCACACTAAAAACTCAAGCAAGAAATCCTAATTCCGAAAGATCACATAGAAAGAAGACATGAAAATAGGAGGGAGATTGGGTCTGGACCAGTAAAAATGGGTTTCCACTAGAGGTGAAAGAGAGAAATTAGTCAGAGAGACAGGAGAGAAAATCGACTAAAATTCATTACATACATATATGGGATTGGTTACACAATGTAAAATGTTTTACCCTGCCCAAGTTCAAGCAGTCAGTAAATATGGAACTGAAGCTCAAACCTTGCAATACAGACACAAAAAATTAATTGTCCAAATGAAGAAGGTCTTTTCTGAAATTCTTACCTTAAAAGTCACCTCAAGGATATTTTAAAATATTAGCAGATTGTGGTGGCACACGGCGTTAAAACCCCAGAACGCGAAGCAAGGCAGGTGGATTTCTGTGAGTTCAGCCGCCCTGGACTATAGAGTGAGCTCCAGGCCAGCTGAGAGCTGGGACTAAAGGGAAGGGACCTGTCCTCAAAAATACCAAAAAAAAAAATTAGCAGATATCCCAGCAAATGAAAGTAATTTGTAAATATTGTATATAGAAAGCAAATAGCATAAGTAAAATGTTGTAAAATCAGAATGTGTTGTTGACTCCTATAGCTAAGATAAAGTCAATAAGGTAGGATAGGCTTGAATTAAAGTAACTCACATATTTGTTTTCACAACTAATTTACTCTAAAAATCCCTTTGGAATACTGGAACAGTCTTTTTAAGAAATGCAAATCATAAACATAAAATAAGGAAGTGCATGTAGCACTAAGCTGGACTTTAAAAAATAACTTCATTGTTTAAGGTCAGGATTTCTAAACATTAGGGTTTTTTTTTTGTTCTTTTTTTTCAGTGCTGGGATTCAACCTGGCTGTGTGCTCTGCCATTGGTTTGTGGTATCCCAGCCTAAACCCTTGAAGTTTTCAACTGTTCTAAAAAGTCTTCGAGGGTAAACGTCTACATGGTAATGTGGGGAATTCCAGGTTATTTAGGTATGAATGGGCTAATAGCATGCCAACCAAGGCCCATGCCCCATGAGAAGTGTAGTCAATGGGAACTCCCTGGCCATGACGATGGGTTGGGATGTGAGTGATGCAAAGGTCTGGGATTTGGCCTGGGAAACGAAGTCACACTGCCTAAAACCCTGGCATTTTATTAAAGCTCTTCTGTAGTGGGATACCTTAGTTTACTTGTCCATGTGTGTGCTTTCCCGGATATGTGTTTCTACGTGGCTCAACATGGGGATAAATGGACAACCAACACAGTTCAGGTGTGAAAAATCCATCAATGTAAGAAATGTGCACTTACTAATACCAGCAGCCAAACTTAGTGATGTTTTTCCACTACATGCAAAGACAGTAAACACAGAAAAAACAGGAGAGAGATGAGGAAAATGCAAGTTCATTACTTTAAAAGTTACATCACAGTAAATCATTTTTATGAATGTGCCACTTGTTTAATTGCTAACAAATACAGCACATATAAGTTATACTCATATAATTGCAGGAATTATTTGTTGTAAAAATATAGATGTAAGGGGTGGAGAGATGGCTCACGGTTTAGAGCTCGAGCCTGCTCTTGCAGAGACCGGGTTCAAATTCCCTTTAACACCAGATTGCACAAGAGCAACTCTCAGTACCAGTTCCAGGGGATCCAATGCCCTCTCTGACTCCAGCAGAAGGAGCAGTGCCCTGTGCTCAGACATACAAATGAAATGTAATAAAAAAACGCATATGCATAAAAATAAAATATTCAAAACTAGCACGCGTGAATGAACTTGCATTGAGGACCCATGTCCAGGAGAGTATTATTTGACACAGTAGGCCTAACACAAATGACAGATATATGAATCTTCTAGAGGTGGAGGGATCTGTGGGAAGGTGCCGGAGAAGGTGGATAAAGAACATTTAAGACACTATTGAGATGTTAGGGAATTAACAATACACAACATGAAAATTCAATAAAAAGTATGCAAAATAAATAATAAATAAATAAATTTTAAACCAAAAATATAGGTGCTCATAATACCATACACTACAACAAAGAAAACGGTCCAAAATATTAAATGATTGTCTTACACGTTCCCCACAGAGGCAGAAGACGCCCTTGAACTGGAGTTACAGTGGTTGTTAGCCACTCTGTGGGAACGGGGAACTAATTCCAGGTCCTCTACAAGAACAGCCGTGGGATCACTGCTAACTGCTAGCCATCTTTACGACCATACCATGTATTTTCTTTTTGGGGCAGGGGGTCTTTTCAAGTCAGAGCTCCTGAAGCCCCAGCTGGCCATGGGAACTCGTCTCTGTATACCAGGCTGGCCTTGACGCCAGCAGGATCTAGCCTGCCTCTGCAGCCTCATGTGCTGGAGTAAAAGTGCTCGCCCATTTACGCCCGGCTTAGTTTTCTTTTTTTAATATTTTCTTACTTTTGCAGTTTCATCTTATGCTATATAATGTAATTGAAGATCATTTTCATCTGCCCATTACCCTCTCTTACTCCGCCCTCCCCTCCAACTGGAGTTTTTCCTTCTTAAAATTAAATCTTGCAGGAGTTAATTTTTGCCTTGGTCAATAAGTTAATTATTACTCTCCTGAGTTTGTATTCAGGTCAGAAGTGGGAACTAGGGTGAGATTCCTTCTCCCCTCATCTCTTTCCTCTCTTTCCCTCCCTCCTTTTTCCTCACTTCTTCCCTCCCTCCCTAAGAAGCATGCTATATTCAGTAAGCATGAAACTTCCATGAAGTACAATGAAGAATTAAATTTGTCAGCCAACCCAGACAAACTATGTTCATTACTGGAAAAGAAGATTTCTAAAATTTTTAATGCTTACTCTTTTCATGCCCATGTAGGATGCTGTTAACATTATCTACAGCTTTGCAGTCTGAGGTTTATTCAAGCATTTGTTCTTTCAACAATCATGTTCTCAAGGTCTGCCACAAACCAGATATTCTATCAACTGCCGACAATGTAGAGATAAAAATCTCACCTTCTGGGATGGATAGAACTAGATGCCATTCTGCTATGTAACGTAACCAAGTCCCCAGAAACAAATGACATGGTATCCTCATTTTGGATGCTAGCACCAAACCCTAGTTCTGAAGGCAAACGCAGACATTAATGTTCTATTTCTTTTTACTCTGAACAAGCAACGGTGCTCTTAACTATGTGAATTTTAGATGGATTAGATATTAACCTCCCACGTTTTTTCAGCATTTTGTAATTTTGGTATTGGGTGGAGGGTATGTATGCATATTTTTAGAGTAATTAAAATTAAAGGGAAAGAAGCAAATTCCTCAAACCATGTTCTGGAACTACAAAAATTAGTTTCGATGTCATCATTTTTGTGTAAGTGATGATGTATATGTTAATAGGCATATTTTGGAGCAATACATAGGGGAAGGTAATAACAACAAACAAAAGGACTGGTCAAAGACTGACTGAAAACTGTAAACTCTTGCCAAACAATAAAACCTCTGCATAGAAAACTTAAAAAAGACTGAGAAAAGAGCATGTTAATGGCGAATGCAGAACTGGGGTTGGGGCCGGGGGACATAGAAAGGGAAAATTAAGTCTAAATGGTATGAAAATATTATATGGAACTTCAAAGAAAAAGTTTTAAAAGAAAATAGTAATATAATTGTATACTTTCTAATACAAAAGTCTGATGATCCCATTGAATTGATGTAGTGCTATGTAAAGTTTTAAATCTGACAAGGCTACTACTTTCCCTGTAAGAAAAAAATCATGTCAAGAAGTCAATACAATTATTGACAACTCTTATAAGACATGCAAAATGCTTTGTGTCCATGTTTCACTTAGATCATTCTCACGTAACTGCACTGATTAAATAAATTCTGTGAATGGCCAAAACAAATATCTCCCCTTAATATCCCTGAATTTATGGGAACATTTACTCTCAAAGAACAAAACTTTTCATAAAAATATTTCTTTCTCGGTGTGGCTTGTGAATATAAGAAAGCATGGGTGAGTTGGGACCAAGAAAGTTAATAAAGAGGAAACCAAGTGGGTTTGCCTTTCCTTTGGAGTGGAAAAGAAACTAGAAGCAGAATCTTTCTGAACCCCTCAGTAGACTGCTGTCTATTGGGACTCTGGTACTCATAAAATCTCACTACTCTAACACTTCAGGCAGGCTCTCTTCTTTAGTCTATTACTCTCTCGCTACTCTCTAATCTCTCTCTCTCTCTTCCTTCCTCTTCCTGCCTATTGTATTTTACCTTTCAACAATAATTTTACACTTTGTCTTGTTACTGTATTGTCATAACTTGTATGAAGTAGACTGAAATAACAAGGTGGTTTTGCCACATGATGACAAAAAGTGTTGGCATCCATGTCATCATTGGTCTCAAGGACAGACAGTTCAAATAAATTAGATAATACCATTCAGATCATGTGGACAGATCAAGGTAATAATGTGGCTGGTTGTCCCAGAGGATTATCTACAGGGAAGAATGCAATTGTGCCACACACAGTTTATAGAGACATAGAGAGCGTTACTATTCCAAACATTCTTAGGGAGCCAACTGCTTATGACTATGTGTTCATAGTTTTAAAGAAACTGAATAAAATGTGTTTTGAAATATACTAAATTCATGTAAAGATTTTAATGTATCTACCAATTTTCCCCAAAATTATTAGTCATAAACACAGTGTAATTTTAAAACATAGGCTTCGATGTAGGGGAGACATAAAACCACATAGAACATAGTCAGACGACAGGCCTTAAAAAACATACATCTACACACACACAACTATTTTGCATACACCCTCCCCCTACTTCTGGTGTTAAGAACACATATTCGACAAATACGGTGTTTTCAATTAAATGATGTCTGGAAAATCACCATAGCCACATGTAGAAGAGAGTTAGATCCCTATCTCTCACCAAGAATCAACAGGAAATGAATTGAAGAGCTAAACGTGAGAACTATAACCACAAAACTACTATACAAAAACACAGGGAAATGCTTCAGGACATTTGAATAGGCAGGAAAGGTTTTGCGACAAGATCCCATAAACAACACCAGAAAGCAATAACAAACAGAGAAAAAAGAGATTAATAAGAACTAAAAGCTCTGCAACACAACAAAACAGAAGTAAACAGACCATCTAACAGTAATTGGAAAAATATTTTAACAAGACACAGTGATAAGGAGCTGCTGTCCAGCCTATACAAGACAATTCAAAATGATCAATAGAAGAAGTAAAAATTTTAGAACAATACACAGACATAAGTTACCAAAAGAAGAACCTATAAATGGCAAACATACTATTAAAAATTCACTTATCATTAATCATTAGGAAAATGGAAATAAAACCATTACGTGATATCCTTATCACCTCCGTAAGAATAGTTATTTATCAAATAGAAAAATTGTTAGCAAAGAAGTGAAATAATCAGAACCCTCATACACTGTTTGGAAGAAAATAATTTTATCAAGCCCATTATGAAAATCTATGTATTGCCTCCTCAAAAATAAATAAATAGAAAGACTATACCCATATGACTCCACTACTGGTATAATATACAAAGGAAGTGAAATCAGAATGTCACAGAGACATCTGCACACTCATACTCACTGAAGTATGATCCACAAAACCAAGAAGTTGAAACAACTCCATACCTATCAACTGATAAAGTGATATAGAAAATGTACTACACATATATACCATGAAATATTATTATCCAGAAGAGGATTTACCATTCTCATTTCCAATTACAAAGATATAATTTGGACATCATTATATCTAAGTGAAATAAATCACAAACAGCAAAGCAAGTATCACATTTCATTAATGTGAGAATATAAAAACGTTGATCTCAGATGTTCAGGGAGAATTGCGGTTACCAGAAGCCTGGGAAAGTGAGAAAGTTGGGAAAAAAGCTGGTCAGTGGGTACTAAGGTAGAGATAGATTTGTGCAGGAAGTTTTGGTGTGCTACTGCACATTAGTGAAACAAAGGACAGCAAAAAATTACTGTCCATTTCCAAAAAACTACCGAAAGGGATTCGAACATTTTCATCAATGTTTGGAGAACAGCTATATTTAACTGCATCTAAACATGACAAACACAAATGTCAACCCTATTGATATATGCATATATAATGGTTCATATGCATCATATTAAAATAGATTTTTTGAAAGTCTTTGAAGATGCTACTGTGCCTTGTAGCCATTCACTGCCAGCCAGGGTCAACCCCGTCTCCCCATCAAGCTGTTTGTAGGAAAAGTTCCAGAATCAACAAAAATTTTTGTGTTCTGAGAAGTGAAAATAAAGCATGAGGTTAGAAGAGTCTCAGCTTTCACAGAATTCCACCAGAATTTGGGTGCCAGAGTGGAAACTTCACAAGCCATAATCCTGGAAGCCATGGAGAGCTCTACGTCCAGAATGTCAAAACCAGTCAGAAGACTACCATTATTGACTGGGGAAGCTCTGATACATGTTGTCTGTAAGTTTTGACACACCATGCCAATTCCCTTCTTGTTACTTGAAGAGTACATTCCACTCCATCGCTCAAAATATCTTCCTATATCTCATTTCAGCTCTTTAGATTCCATATTTTTCTTAGTGTTTTAACTTCTTCAAGTATAGCTAATTTGAGAGTTGTTTCTCTGATATAAATCAAAATTACTAATAAAGGAATAATTTCAAAGACAGTCCTGGAGTGACCCAGACATACCAACTGGCTCTAGTCCTTGTTCTTCCATTTATTAGGCTTCAATAAGTTATTTCACTCACTAAGTTCTAACTTCTTTAGTGAAGTTATTATATTGATTATAATGCATGAGAAGAATTTATCAAATGCCCAGAATATATAAGTCAATATTGCCCATTTTTATTAAAGTGCTTTGTCTCTCCGCAAGGAATGTAAGGTCGCACAATTGACAAATGGGCACACTTCATTACTACTAAAAGCTCTGTACCTCAAAAGAAAACAATCAGGAATATGTAAGAGAAATCCCAAAGAGTGGCGAGGAAACCTCACTGCAGATACATCTGACAAAAGCATTGATTCCAGAACTATATAAATACTCAAAAAAAAACAAAAAACAAAGAAAAAAGAACAAATGACCCACTAAAAATAGATGGAGAAAAGTAAGAAGAACTGACATCAGAGACTTCATAGTGAGAAGAGAGAGCGAGAAACAACTAAAAAGTACACACTAACAAAACGGATAATACAAATTAAGGAAAAAAAAAAACTAATAATACATCTATCCAAAAAATGCTGAAAAAAAAAAAAGATCAAGAAAACAAATGATACAAGTGCTGGAGAGGTCTGTGGGGAAAAGGGGACACTCCATCCACTGCTGGTGGGAATGTAAATAAGTACAACCACTTGGAAAGCATTGGGAAACCCTTGGAAGATTTGGAATTGAACTTGCCACCCACCAGCCATACCACTCGGGCACGTACCCCTCACAGATCAACCCACCACTCAAGATACATGCCGGTCATGTTTATTGGCAGCTCTCTTCACAGAGAAGGAGCATGAACCAACCCCAAAAGCCCTCAACTGCTGAGTGCATCGAAAATGTGGTAACATCTACACAATAGTAGTCCTACCTGTCAGCAGTAAAAGAAAGACGGACATCACGAGCTTTACAGAAATGGCTGGAGCTAGAGGCACATCATGCTGATGAAGTAACACAGTAAGAAAAACAACGACAAATGCGTAACCCTTATTGCTGGATGCTAGTGCCTATTACCTGGTTGTAGATTTCTTGTGTAGGGCCCCCTGAGCTTTTGTCCAAAAGCAGTTGGGCGTAAGCATCATTGGTACAACAACAACACAACAACAAAGGACTGCCTCAAAGAACTGACTTGAAACAGTACACTTTCTGCTCAAAACAGTCAACTTCCGCAGGAGAATATTGAGAAGACCTGAAAAGAGATGAAAAGCATGTTGAGCAGGAATGCAGAGGCCTCTGGTGGGGTGGGGGAATGGGCAGGGACACGGTACTAGATTGTTAAATAAAAATAAAAATAAAGATTTATGTAAAAATAAGTAAATAAAGTGCTGTTCTTATAAACCACTCAAAACAAGTAAAACAGGTATCAGTCATGTACTACATTATTCTCTGTCATCACTTTATATCAAAACAAGATGTATTCATTATATTTCTGTTGCTGTGATAATAAAGTCACTGACCAAAGTCACACTTAAGGAATGTTCCAGAGAAAAAAACAGCAAAAAAAAAAAATGGTAAGCCGTCTACATGCTAGATAAGCTTGACTTCAATTGGCATGTATGTTGGCAGAAGACGGACGTGAGAGATCACATCTTCAAATGGCAAGACAACAAGACAGCAGCAGACAATGTGAAGTGGGGCAGGGCTAGGAACTCTCAAAGCGGGACCCAGTGATAAGGCTTTCCAGCAAGGCCATATGTCTGTTTTCCCATGGCCACCACCAAATGTCAACACAAACTGGACTCAAGTGTTCAAGTATTTGAGACTTAAGGAGAACAGTTCTCATTCAAACCACGCACACAAGAACGAGCAGTGTTTTTTTCCCAATTACTAGAAGTATAAATAAAATATTTTCAGAGGACAAGTAGTCCACACTTCTACTTCTGAAAATTTAAAAGAGTAATGATAACAGTTTGTTCCCTCAGAGGGTAAAAAAGTTTATGTCACTTTTATTCAGTGAAAAATACGTTTTCGCCGGCGTGGTGCATATGCCCTTTAATCCCAGCACTCTGGAGGTAAGGTAGTCCGCGGATCTCTGCTGAGTTCAAAGGCCAGCCTGGTCTACTAGAGCAAGCTAGGGACCAGTTGTAATACAACAAGGGAGACCCTGACCCAAAAATACAAAAAAGAGGAAAATACATTCTTATAAAAGTGCCAAGAGTAGGTCCTTGAGTAAATGGTAGCATTCACTCACCTCTTGCTTTATGCTGCTAGTGTGTTATTATCCTATGATTGTTTCATTATTTAGTAATAATAGCTTGTATAGATTATACTAACAAGTATTTACAAATTATGAAAGTCCCTAAACTATTGTTTTGATCAAACTCTGTGGAGTCGAAGAAATGAGCTAAAATATGCCTTAGAGTAATTAAGACTAAATCTGAAGCTCTGGCTCCAAGGTGTAAATAGGGATAAGTTTATTTTTGTAATGCTGCTTCCTTCTCTACAAACGTACTGCACTCTAAAAGCCATCTAAGGCTATGGAACTTGAGCCATGCTTTGATTTGTGTTGTCACTAAGCCCAAGAGACCATGCCTTCAATCCCCCCATCCCCAGGATGATCTGAAAGATGGACTCAAACATTAAACAGTGCTTCTGACAGAGGACTACATCCATGATAACAAAAACGCCCAACAGTTGTCATTGCCGCTCTATTTCACTTCACTATAGGGAGGGCAAAGGCCTTTTTTTTTTTTTTTTTTTTTTTTTTTTTTTTTTTTTTTTTTTTTTTTGGNAAAAAACAAAAAAAAAAAAAAAAAAAAAAAAGGCCTTTGCCCCTCCCTATAGTGAAGTGAAATAGAGGCAATGACACTGTTGGGGTTTTTCAATGGATGTAGTCCTCTGTCAGAAGCACTGTTTAATGTTTGAGTCCATCTTTCAGATCATCCTGGGGATGGGGGGATTGAAGGCATGGTCTCTTGGGCTTAGTGACAACACAAATCAAAGCATGGCTCAAGTTCCATAGCCTTAGATGGCTTTTAGAGTGCAGTACGTTTGTAGAGAAGGAAGCAGCATTACAAAAATAAACTTATCCCTATTTACACCTTGGAGCCAGAGCTTCAGATTTAGTCTTAATTACTCTAAGGCATATTTTAGCTCATTTCTTCGACTCCACAGAGTTTGATCAAAACAATAGTTTAGGGACTTTTACATAATTAGTAACAATTGTTATGTATAACTATAACAGCTATTATTACTAATATGAAACATCAATAGGATAAGAACTACAATAGCAGCAATAAAGCAAGAGAGTGAGTGAATGCTACCATTTACTCAGGACCTACTCTTGGCACTTTATAAGAATGTATTTTCCTCTTTTTTTGTATTTTTGGGTCAGGGTCTCCCTTTTTTAGTACAAGCTGTCCTGGAGCTTGCTCTGTAGACCAGGCTGGCCTTGAACTCACAGAGATCCGCCTACCTTTACCTCCAGAGTGCTGGGATTAAAGGTGCATGCCACCACGCCCGGCTAAGAAAGTATTTTCACATGATAATCATAACTACCTCTGAAGGGAAACTGTTATCATTACTCTTTTAAATTTTCAGAAGTAGAAGTGTGGACTACTTGGTCCTCTGAAAATATTTTATTTATACTTCTAGTATATTGGAAAAAACACTGCATGTTTCTTGTGTGGTGGTTTGAATGAGAACTGTTCCCTGAAGTCTCAAATACTTGAACACTTGGTCAGTTTGTGGTGACATTTGGGGTGGCCATGGAAACAGCACATATGGCCTTGCTGGAAGAAGCCCATCACTGGGGTCCAGCTTTGAGAGTTCATAGCCCTGCCCCACTTCCAGTTTGCTCTGTCTGCTTCTTGTTTGCCATTGAAGATGTGATCTCTCAGCGTCCTGCTTCTGCCACCATACCTGCCAATTGAAGTCATGCTTCCCTACCATGATGGACTCTTACCCCTCTGGAACATTCCTTAAGTTGACTTTGGTCATGATGTATTATCACAGCAACAGAAAAGTAATGAATACATCTTGTTTTGATATAAAGTGATGACAGAGAATAATGTAGTACATGACTGATACCTGTTTTACTTGTTTTGAGTGGTTTATAAGAACAGCACTTTATTTACTTATTTTTACATAAATTTATTTTTATTTTTTTAACAAATCTAGACCCGTGTTCTCGCCCATTCCCCCACCCCACCAGAGCTCATGCATTCTGTCAAACATGCTTTTCATCTCTTTCTCAGTCTTTCTCAATATTCTCCATGAGGAAGTTGACTGTTTTGAGCAGAAGTTCACTGTTTCAGTCAGTTCTTTGATGCAGTCCTTTCTGTTGTTGTTGTTGTTGTTTCCAATATGCATCACTCCCAACTGCTTGGACAAAAGCTCAAGGGGCCATGCACAAGAAATACTTACAACTAGGTAATTGGCACTAGCATCCACAGATGAGGGATACCATTCATCGTTTGTTTTTCTGGGACTGTGTTACTTCACTCAGCATGATGTCCTCTAGCTCCAGCCATTTTCCTGCAAAGCTCATGATGTCATCTTTCTTTACTGCTGCATAGAACTCCATTGTGTAGATGTACCACATTTTCTCTATCCACTCATCAGTTGAGGGGCATTTGGGTTGGTTCCAGCTCCTTGCTATTGTGAAGAGAGCTGAAATAAACATGGCCGTGCATGTATCTCTGCGGTGGGGTGAGTCTTGAGGGTACATGCCTAGGAGTGGTATGGCTGGGTCGGGTGGCAAGTTCATTCCAAGTCTTCCAAGGGTTCTCCACACTGCTTTCCATAGTGGCTGTACGAGTTTACATTCCCACCAGCAGTGGATGAGTGTTCCCCTTTCCCCACAACCTCTCCAGCACTTGGTATCATTTGTTTTCTTGATCCTAGCCAGTCTTATTGGAGTAAGATGATATCTTAAAGTGGTTTTCATTTGCATTTCCTTAATGATTAGTGATGTTGAACACTTCTTAAGGTGTTTCTCAGCCATCTCTAATTCCTCACTTGTGAAGTCTCTGTTCAGCTCTTTGCTCCATCTATTGAGTGGGTCATTTGTTTTCTTTCTTCTTTGTTTTTTGAGTAGTTTATATATTCTGGAAATCAATGCTTTGTCAGATGTTTCTGCGGTGAAGGTTTCCTCCCACTCTGTGGGATTTCTCTTCACTTCCTTGATTGTTTCTTTTGATGTACAGAAGCTTTTGAGTGTAATGAGGTCCCATTTGTCAATTGTCGACCTTAATTCTTGCGGAGAACAGCACTTTAATAAAAATGGCAAATATTGACTATATTATATTCTGGGCATTTGATAAATTCTTCTCATGCATTATAATCAATATAATAACTTCACTAAAGAAGTTAGAACTTAGTGAGTGAAATAACTTATTGAAGCCTAATAAATGGAAGAACAAGGACTAAGCCTTGGTATGTCTGTCTCCAGGACTTGCTTTTGAAATTTTTCTTTGTTATTTAATTTTGATTTATGATCAGAAACAACTCTCAAATTAGCTATACTTGGAAGTAAATAAGAAAAATATGGAATCTAAAGAGCTGAAATGAGATATAGGAAGATATTTTGAGCAGATGAGGTGGAAATGTACTCTTCTAAGTAACAGAAGGAATGGCATGGTGGTTCAAATTACAGACAAAATGTATCAGAGCTGTCCCCAGTCAATAATGGTAGTCTTCTGACTGGTTTTGACATTCTGGACGTAGAGCTCTCCATGGCTTCCAGGATTATGGCTTGTGAAGTTTCCACTCTGGCACCCAAATTCTGGTGGAATTCTGTGAAAGCTGAGACTCTTCTAACCTCATGCTTTATTTTCACTTCTCAGAACACAAAAATTTTTGTTGATTCTGGAACTTTTCCTACAAACAGCTTGATGGGGAGACGGGGTTGACCCTGGCTGGCAGTGAATGGCTACAAGGCACAGTAGCATCTTCAAAGACTTTCAAAAAATCTATTTTAATTGATGCATATGACCATTATATATGCATATATCAATAGGGTGACATTTGTGTTATGTCATGTTTATATCAGGTTAAATATAGCTGTGTCTCCAAACATGATGAAAATGTTCGAATCCCTTTCGGTAGTTTTTTGAAATGGACAGTAATTTTTGCTGTCTTTTGTTTCACTAATGTGCAGTAGCACACCAAAACTTCCTGCACAAATCTATCTCTACCTTAGTACCCACTGACCAGCTTTTTTCCCAACTTTCTCACTTTCCCAGGCTTCTGGTAACCGCAATTCTCCCTGAACATCTGAGATCAACGTTTTTATATTCTCACATTAATGAAATGTGATACTTGCTTTGCTGTTTGTGATTTATTTCACTTAATATAATGATGTCCAATTATATCTTTGTAATTGGAAATGAGATGTTAAATCCTCTTTCTGGATGAAAAATATTTCATGGTATATATGTGTAGTACATTTTCTATATCACTTTATCAGTTGATAGGTATGGAGTTGTTTCAACTTCTTGGTTTTGTGGATCATACTTCAGTGAGTATGAGTGTGCAGATGTCTCTGTGACATTCTGATTTCACTTCCTTTGTATATATACACAGTAGTGGAGTCATTGGGTATAGTTTTTCTATTTATTTATTTTTTGAGGAGCATACATAGTTTTCCATAATGGCTTGTATAAAATTATTTCTTCCAACAGTGTATGAGGGTTCATGATTTTTCACTTCTTTGCTAACAATTTTTTCTATTTGATAATAACTATTCTTACTGAGGTGATAAGTGATATCACGTAATGGTTTTGATTTCCATTTTCCTGATGATAGATAAGTGAATTTTTAATATGTATGTTGGCCATTTATAGGTCTTCTTTTGAGTAATGCTTATTTCTGGCTATTGTTTAAAATTTTTACTTTTGTCTATTGATCATTTTGAATTTCTTGTATAGGCTGGACAGCAGCTCCTTATCACATGTGTAGCTTGTAAATATTTTCTCCAATTCTGTAGATGGTCTGTTTACTGTTGTTTCTGTTGTGTTGCAGAAGCTTTTAGTCTTATGTAATCTCTTTTTTCTCTGTTTGTTATTGCTTTCTGTGTTTTTATGGGATCTTGTCCAAAACCTTTCTGCCTATTCAAATGTCCTGAAGCATTTCCCTGTGTTTTTGTATAGTAGTTTTGTGGTTATAGTTCTCACGTTTAGCTCTTCAATTCATTTCCTGTTGATTCTTGGTGAGAGATAGGGATCTAACTATTCTTCTACATGTGGCTATGTGATTTTCCAGACATCATTTATTGAAAACACCGTATTTTTCGAATATGTGTTCTTAACACCTTTATGCAAAAATAGTTAGTTGTGTGTAGATGAATGTTTTTTAAGGCTCTCTACTATGTTCTATTGGTTTCTATGTCTCCCTCTACATCGAAGGCCTATGTTTTAAAATTACACTGGTTTATGACTAAATAATGTGGGGAAAATTGGTAGATACATTAAAATCTTTACATGAATTTAGTATATTTCAAAACACATTTTATTCAGTTTCTTTAAAACTATGAACACATAGTCATAAGCAGTTGGCTCCCTAAGAATGTTTGGAATAGTAACGCTCTCTATGTCTCTATAAACTGTGTGTGGCACAATTGCATTCTTCCCTGTAGATAATCCTCTGGGACAACCAGCCACATTATTACCTTGATCTGTCCACATGATCTGAATGGTATTTATCTAATCATTTGAACTGTCTGGTCCTTGAGACCAATGATGACCATGGTATGCCAACACTTTTTGTCATATGTGGAAAACACATTTGTTATTTCAGTCTACTTCATACAAGTTATGAAAACAGTAACAAGGACAAATGTAAAAATGTATTGTTGAAAGGTAAAATAAATAGGCAGGAAGAGGAAGGAAGAGAGAGAGAGAGATAGAGAGAGAGAGAGAGAAGAGACAAAGAGAGAGGCTCTGCAAGTGTTAGAGTAGTGAGATTTTATGAGTACCAGAGTCCCAATAGACAGCAGTCTACTGAGG
Source organism: Rhizomys pruinosus (assembly GCA_009823505.1). Taxonomy (NCBI): domain Eukaryota; kingdom Metazoa; phylum Chordata; class Mammalia; order Rodentia; family Spalacidae; genus Rhizomys; species Rhizomys pruinosus. The sequence continues at coordinate 161,819 of VZQC01012477.1, read as the reverse complement.
GGTTCAGAAAGATTCTGCTTCTAGTTTCTTTTCCACTCCAAAGGAAAGGCAAACCCACTTGGTTTCCTCTTTATTAACTTTCTTGTCCCAACTCACCCATGGCTTTCTTATATTCACAATGCCAACCCGAGAAAGAAATTTTTATGAAAAGTTTGTTCTTTGAAGTAAATGTTCCCATAAATTCAGGGATATTAAGGGGAGATATTTGTTTTGGCCATTCACAGAATTTATTTAATCAGTGCAGTTACGTGAGAATGATCTAAGTGAAACATGGACACAAAGCATTTTGCATGTCTTATAAGAGTTGTCAATAATTGTATTGACTCTTGACATGATTTTTCTAAGGGAATAGTAGCCTTGTCATATTTAAACTTTACATAGCATAATCAATCAAATGGGATATCAGAGCTTTTGTTATTAAGAAAAGTTACAATTATATAACTATTTTCTTTTTAAAATATTTTTATTGAAGTTTCATATAATATTTTTCAATCCAATTTAGACTTATTTCCCTTTCTATGTCCCCCGCCCCACCCCAGTTCATGCATTCTGCCATACATGTCTTTTTCTCAGTCTTTTTAAAGGTTTTCTATGCAGAGGTTTATTGTTTTGGGCAGAAGTTTACTGTTTCAGTCAGTTCTTTGACCCAGTCCTTTTGTTGTTGTTATTACCTCCAATATGTATTGCTCCAAAATATGCCTATATACATATACATCACACTTACACAAAAATTATGACATCTGAAACTAAATTTTATGTTAGTTCCAGAACATGTTTAGGAATTTGCATTCTTCCCTTTAATTTTATATTACTCTAAAATATGCATACATACCCTCCACCCATATACCACAATTACAAAGTCTGAAAATAAGTGGTAGGTTAATTCTAGATCCCATTAAAAGATTCATATTATAAGAGCACAGTTGCTTTCAGATAAAAAGAAATATAACATTAATGTTGCTCAGTTTGCCTTACAACTAGGGATTTGGTGCTAGCATCCAAAAATGAAGGATGCCATTTGTCCTTTGTTTTTCTGGGACTGTGTTACTTTACATAGCATAATGGCATCTAGTTCTATCCATCCCAGAAGGTGAGATTTTTATCTCTACATTGTCGGCAGTTGATAGAATATCTGGTTTGTGGCAGACCTTGAGAACATGATTGTTGAAAGAACAAATGCTTGAATAAACCTCAGACTGCAAAGCTGTAGATAATGTTAACAGCATCCTACATGGGCATGAAAAGAGTAAGCATTAAAAATTTTAGAAATCTTCTTTTCCAGTAATGAACATATTTGTCTGGGTTGGCTGACAGAATGTAATTTCTTCATTTACTTCATGAAGTTTCATGCTTTTCTGAATATAGCATGCTTCTTAGGGAGGGAGGGAAGAATGGAGGGAAAAAGGGAGGGAGGGAAAGAGAGAAAGAGAGAGGGAGAGAGAGAATTCTCACCTCTAGTTCCCATATCTGAACCTGAATACAAACTCAGGAGAGTAATAATTAACTTATTGACCAAGCAATTAACTCTGCCAAAGATTTACTTTATAAGAAGGAAAAACTCAGTGGAGATGGGAGGGGGAGAAGAGAGGGTAATGGGAGATGAAAATGACTTAAATTCATTATATACATGTATGAAACTGCAAAGAAGAAAATATTAAAAAAAGAAAATAAGCCGGGCGTAATGGTGCAAGCCTTTAATCCTAGCACATGGGAGGCAGAGGCAGGCAGATCACTGTGAGTTCAAGGCCAGCCTGGTATACAGAGCGAGTTCCAGGCCAGCTGGGGCTTCAGGGAGACCCTGACTTGAAAAGACCCCCTGCCCCAAAAAGAAAATACATGGATATGCCGAAGAGATGGCTCAGCAGTTAGCAGTTGATGCCCACTGGCTGTTCTTGTAGAGGACCTGGAATTAGTTCCCAGTTCCCACAGAGTGGCTAACAACCATCTGTAACTCCAGTTCAAGGGCGTCTTCTGGCCTCTGTGGGGAACGTGTAAGAAATCATTTTAATCATTTTGGTACATTTTCTTCTGTTGTGTGTATAGGTATTATGACACCTATATTTTTGTTTAAAATATTTTATTTATTATTATTTTATTTTGCATAATTTTTATTGAATTTTTGTGTATTTAATACATAACATCTCAATTAGTCTTAATTGTCTTTATACCACCTTCTCCACTGGCACCTTCCCACAACCCCCACCTCTAGAGTTCATATATTCTGTCATTTGTGTTAGGACCTATTGTGCCAAATTAATCTCCCTGACCATTCCTCCATGCAAGTTCATTCACTGAGCTCTAGTTTATTAATTTTATTTTTATGCATATGAGTGTATTATTTTTGCATGAAAGTATGTGCACCTGTGTCATGCAATACCTTCAGAGATCAGAAGAGGGCATTGGATCCCCTGGAACTGGAATTAAAGATGGTTGCTAGCTGCAATGTGGCTGCTGGGAATTGAACCCAGGTCCTCTGCAAGAGCAACTAGGCTCTTAACCGCTGAGCCATCTCTCCAGCCCCTTACATCTATATTTTTAAACAAATAATTTGCATTATATGATATAAACATATATGTGCTATATTTGTTAGCATTAAACAGTGCACATTCATAAAAATGATTTACTGTGATGTAACTTTTAAAGTAATGAACTTGCATTTTCCTCATCTCTCTCCTGTTTTTTCTTGTGTTTACTGTCTTTCATTAGTGGAAAAACATCACTAAGTTGGCTAGCTGGATATTTAGCTAAGTGCACATTTTTACATTGATGGCATTTTTCAACCTTACTTTGTGGGTTGTCCCATTTATTCCCATGGTGAGCCATGTAGAAAACATTCCCGGGAAAGCACAGCACATGGACACATAGTAAGGTATCCAAATACAGAAAGAGCTTTAATAATAAATGGCCAGGTTTTATAGGCAGTGTGACTTCATTTCCCAGGGCCAAATCCCAGACCTTTGCATCACCACTTCCCACCCCATGGGCATGGCCAGGGAGGTCCCATGACTACCACTTCTGCACTGGGGGGTACTGGTTGGAATGCTAGCCCATTCATACCTAACTTAAACTGGATTTCCCCACATTACATAGAGTTACCTCGAAAATTTTAGAACAGTTGAAAAAACTTCAAGGGTAGGCTGGGAGTACAACCCAATGGCAGAGCACAAAGCCCTGGGTGGAATGTCTGCTCAAAACCCCAGGAAAGGCAGGGTCTCTGGGCTGGAAACCATGGGGAAGATGAGCTGCCAAGACCGGGACTTGGAAGGGAAGCCTGAAAACAAATATGTGAGTTACTTTAATTCAAGCCTATCCTACCTTATTGACTTTATCTTAGCTATAGGAGTCAACAACACATTCTGATTTTACAACATTTTACTTATGCTATTTGCTTTCTATATACAATATTTACAAATTACTTTCATTTGCTGAGATAATCTGCTAATTTTTTTTTTTTTGGTATTTTTGAGACAGGGCCTTCCTTTAGTCCCAGCTAGCCTGGAGCTCACTCTATAGTCCAGGCTGGCCTTGAACTCACAGAAATCCACCTGCCTCTGCCTCTCGAGTTCTGGGGTTAAAGCCGTGTGCCACCACAATCTGCTAATATTTTAAAATATCCTTTGAGGTGACTTTTAAGAGTAAGAATGTTCAGAAAGAACTTCTTTCATCTGGACAATTAATTCTTCTTGTGTCTTGTATTTGCAAGGTTTGAGCTTCAGTTCCATATTTACTGACTGCTTGAACTTGGGCAGGGTAAAACATTTTAAATTGTGTAACAATTTCATATATGTATGTAATGAATTTTAGTCGATTTTCTCTCCTGTCTCTCTCTGACTCATTTCTCTCTTTCACCCAGTGGAAACCTTTTTCCCAATCTCCTTCCTATTTTCATGTCTTCTTTATATGTGACTCTCTGAATTTAGAATTTCTTGCTTGAGTTTTAGTTGGGAGGGGTTATTTACTGGAGCAGTGACAATTTACCAATGATCGCACCCAGTGAAAGAAGTAACACCCCCTTCCCTCAACACCCTGAACTTCCAATAGCCCCTCAGGGAGGGTTTGAAGCCCCTCCCCCATCTATGATGAAATGCTTACCTGCCTAGTGGTGTGCAGATAAGCACAGCTGCAGTGAGTAAATAAGTGTAACGCTATGTCATGTCCAGAAGACATCTTTTTGTTTTGTATATCCCCACCCTCTGGCTCTTATATTATTTCCGCTCCTTCTGCAATCTGCACCGAACCTCGGAGGGTATGATTTAGCTGTCTCATTTAAGTCTGTGCATTATCACTTATCCTCGGTAATTTGGCCAGTAATGGGTTTCTGTGTTGATGGTCATTAAGCAGCTTTAAAAATAAAAATAGCCAGAATTGACTAGAGACCAAGACAACAGCTCCAGAGAAAGTAGACTGTTTTGCATCTCATCCACGTGTGCCCCTTTTCTAAGCCTAGGGAACAATCTGCGGAAGAGGAGGCGTGGTAGAATGTAAGGGCTGCGATTGGGGTGAAAGGTGAAACTACAACAATATAGACTGGACACTCATTTGATCAACTTGATTGAACANTTGTCTTAGCCCTTCCATCCCTTTCTTTGAGGCATGTTTTTGTTAATGATTTTCATAAGAGGAGAACAGTAAATTTAGATGAATCTGGTTTGTTGCCTAGTTCATTCAATGATTCATTCATTTTACAAATATACTTTGAAATTTAATGTGTGTCAGGCAATTGGTTGGACACTAAAGATACCAGGATGAAATAAGAAACCCTTCCCTAAAGGAATTCTGCATAGTGAGAGAAGATACAAATTCATAAAATACAAAATGAGGGGGCTGGAGAGATGGCTCAACGGTCAAGAGCACCGACTGCTCTTGCAGAGGATCTGGGTTCGATTCCTAGCACTCACATGGCAGCTAAAGACGGCTAAGGTCATCTTTAACTCCAGTTCCAGGGGAATCTGAAGCCCTCTTCTGACCTCCGTGGCATTGCACGACATGGGTGCACCAACCTACATGCAGACAGTACACTCATACACATAAAAAATAAATAAGTATTTAAAAATACAAAATGAGAAAATAAATAAAAACTACTCTAAGCAGCAATCTTAGATCCAGTTGTTTTCTGGTTTGGGGTGTCCCATTAGCACAGCAGATAGTGCATCAATCTCATACTTTCTGATCTATAAAACAGTTCATAATGGCTAAGGGTATATACAGCTCAGTAGTAGAGTTCTTACCCAGAATGTGAAAGACCTTTGTGTTCAATACCCAGTACCGGAAAAAAAAAAAAAAAAAAAAAAAAAAAAACAAACAAAAGCAAAACAAACAAACAAACAAACAAAAAAACCCCTTCCTTCTGCCTCAGTTTTTTTCATTTATGGCCTCACTTAGAATACAGAGATGACAGGCATCGCTCAGGATTGCTGCAAAGTATCCGTGACATCTGTTAAGTCCTCTTCTGTACTCTGTTCACATTCTTTAGTATCAGCAAGTCCCTAGGGATTTTCATATGTGTGGAAATGAAAAATGGCTTCTCTTTACAAAAACTCTGAGGGACTTTCAGATGCAATCTCCTCTAAAAATTATTACATTTAGTTCTTGCATGGATGCAAACAAACAGAAAACAAAACCTGACTGGGAGTTTAGTACAAGTATCAGAAATACGTATCAGAAGTAATGCTTGTGGTAAATGTTAACTGAATGAGTAGGTTAGTGTAGTTCACTTTGTGCGACCATAGGGTCATGCCACTGAAGTAAAGCCACATTGTTTATTTGTTTGCAACTATCTGTTCTCTTTGTCCCTAGATAATGTCCTTCGGAATTTCTAGGCTATAGCTATTTTTTTAAAAAGTCAAAATAAAAGGAGAATAAAGCTTGGAGAGGGAAAATTGAGACTAACTGCTAAGGGGTATCAACTTCATTTCAGGAGTGATAAAAATGTTTTGGGATTACACATAAATGATAGTTGTACAACTCTATGAAGAGTCTAAAGCCCACTGAACTGTGCATTTTAGCATTTTTTTCTTGGTTTTCCAAGTAATTGCTTTTCCCCTCTGTAGCACAAATATTTAAGCCTTTTTTTCAAAACCAATTTTTTTATTGAAGTTTTGTGCATTTCATACAACATTTCTTAATCAAATTTAGATCCATTACCCCTTCCTTGCTACCCACCCCACAAGAGCTCATGCATTCTGCCATACATGTCTTTCATCTTTTTTTCAGTCTTTTAAAAAATTTTTTGATGCAGTAGTTGACTGTTTGGGGCAGAAGTTTACTGTTTCAGTTAGTTCTTTGACCCAGTCTTTTTGTTGTTGCTGTTGTTCCTTCCAATTTGTATCGCTCCAAAATATGCATATACACACACCAAGTAATTGTTTTTCCCCTTCTGTAGCACAAATATTTAAGCCTTTCAAAGAATCTTGCTAACCTAAATGAACTACCTTACCAATCTTGGGAAAGAGATGGAAGACTGACACTGCATCCTTGAAAACCTTGGGGAAAATAAATCAAGCACGGGGAGCACGGGCATAGGAAGGCTGTGCCTCCTGCCCTCAAAGGGGGGAGTTTTCTCCAGGCCCTGTCTTGCTCTGTCCTCCTGCATCTGCCACTCCACATACCGTTGGTTATAATTCTGTTTCTGGTGATATCTTTCCAGCTGGACAGCACTGTCAATTGCCAGAAGCTCAGTGTCAAGAGTCCAGGTCAGCTCAAATGGTCCATGCTGGAGTCCAGGCCCTGAAAGATTGCACTGCTATTCTGAATCCCTTCCTACTCTGTGCAGTGAAGATCTTGGGAAAGGTGAAGTCCTTGGTATCATCAGTGTTTGAGATGAAGAGGCAAAGAGCCAAGTACAGGGAAACTGAGTAGTGATAGCATAACATCTGTTCCCCTATGGGGCCTAATGATAAGACCATGGTCTGCTTCACTGGCAGAGAAGCAGGCTGCTGATTGAATAGGCCAAGTTGGAGCTGTGCAAGCCTTACTCTCCATCTTGATCCAGTTTGTTGAACAGATCTTTAGATTCTTCCTTCTTGAAGGCCAGGGAGTCTAATGCTCTGGAAGACCACAGCCAGTCCTCCTCATTTAGGTGACCACTGCTGCAACTGCAAGCTCATCTCAGATATCCTAGAACTAGCATATCATATTTGTTGGATGAAGGGCTGCAGGAGGTGTGGGGGCTTCTAAAGACCTCAGACCCACAAGACTGCAGCACTCTTGTGCTATAACTAGTCCATTAGGAGTTTCTTCAGTAGTCTTTGCTCTTCATCTGACTTGAGCATTTCCATGTTTTCTGGAGATGTAGAGTACTGGAACACTTGCTTTGCACTGCCTTGGCCTGCTCTTCTGGTCCATTTTGGATTGCAGTAAGAGACTCATGAAACCTGAGTCTATCTGATGGCCCTGATATCTAGATATCCATAAATAAAATAGTTCATATCTGGATATCTACAACATGATAGTATTTCTTGCAATGATCTTATTATATATTGCTACATATTAGGACTCTTATATTGCTTTTATTTTATATTGATTACATAAATAAAAATTATCTCACCTTTAAAATGTATAACTAAGTGGGGCTGGCAAGATGGCTCAGTGGGCAAAATGCTTGCTGACAACTCAAGTTTCATCTTCAGAACCAATATGATGTCAGGAGAGAACTGACTCCTGCATGTTGTCCTTAGACAGGCAGGTACATAATAAAGAAAGAAAGAAACAAATAAACACATAAGTAAATAAATAAACATAAATATTTATAAATCAGGCTATGCATGGTGATGCACCCCTTTAATCCCAGCACTTAGAATGCAAAGGCAGACAGATCTCTGTGAGTTCAAGTCTATCCTAATCAGTATAGTGAATCTAGGTTCTTCCAGGGCTACATAATGAGACCCTGTCTCAAAAAATAAATGTACAATTCAGAGTTCTATCCATTTGTAGGATCTGTGTCATTGTGCTACCCACAGATACATAAGCAAAGGCACTCTTTGGGGTGCCAGTGCAGAATCATTAACAATGGGATAGATGATAAAAAAAGCAAACCAGTACATCTTATAGCTTGGGAAAGTCTGTAGCAGCTGAGAATCAATCAGAAGTAGTTTGCTGGACTTGGAGGAACTGACCCAACTCTGCAGTAAGCAGCTCCTGGGAAGGTAATTGCTGTTACTCCTACAGACTCTTTTTGGACATGATTGCTTCATCAGCATTAATTATCAAGTAGAGCTCAAATGACTGTAGCCTGTTTACAGCAGTATCTTGACTATAGAATTTATCAGTTACAGTAACATTTAAAACAAGGTGTGAACTGAATGTGCTGGCTGTCAGACAGAGCTCAAGGAGGCAAAAGCTCCTGGAGACAATGGCTTGAGGTGCTTATCCTTCTCCCTCCTGCACTGATTGATGGCTGATATGAAATTCTCAGAGCTCAAGTGAAATATGCTCCCACTTACTGACTTTCCTCATATGATTTATAGTCATCAAACCATATTTTCCTCACTTCGCAATGGTGGAAATGAGATGGAAATGATTGCTCAGTAGCTCGGGCAGGCCTTCAACTTGAGATCTTCCTGCCTCAGCTTCTGGAGTCTTAGGATTACTGGCTTGTGGTACCATGCATGGATGTTTTACTGAGAGGTGTGTGGGATGGAACATGGCTTTATTCATCACAGAATGCCTCCATCTGCAGCTGGCTTGCCCAGACAGTAACAGTGTCAGCAGTAAATATGCAAACTATTAGGCTAAACTCCTGGATTCAATAAAGCACATGCTGGTTCTAAAAATGAGACAGACACATTTGGAAGGTAGATGGACATGATTCATTCATTCATTCTTGGCTGGTATAGGGTCACTGGAAAGTGGGATATCCTGACTGTAAAATAATAAATTAGCTGTCAAGTTATCACATCAGTTTTTGTGAGAATTTGATTACTGTAATGAAACCAAGAGCCTTGATCTAGTCGGAAAATTCAGTTTATGAGCCTTAAGTCTGAGGATCAGAGTCAAAGTGTAATAATTTGTTGATCTATTACCCTTTGAGAGATCCAATCTGACAAAATTTCTCCAGGCACCTTCCCAATTTGACAATGGTGTTTAAATATTGCCCAAATGGCTTGTTGGTCGGGCCAACTTAATCAATGGGCTATTTTGGATACTTTAGTCAAGCTAATAAATTTAGTCATATCAGTGAGGGAAAATGTCAGCTAATGTAAGCAAAGAATACAGGAAGTTTTAATTAGTTAATTTGCTTCACTTTTCCACCAGCAGTATTATGTAACATCTGAGATGCTGGTTGGTGGAAGTAGGGTGTCTTGTGTGAGATCTATGTTTGGATCTGATGCTTAGGTCTGCAGGTATCTTTGAGGAGACCCAGAGCTTTTCCATCTTCTGTTTCTGAGACCAGATTCATCTGTAAGCAACTGTTCTGAAGAATGTACTCAGTCAGATATCCATTCATCTTACCACATGGATTCCACCTAGTTAACTGGTTTAATAAGCCTCTCAGTAATTCTTTATGTTTCTTCATTGCTTTTTTTTGGTAATTGGGGCTAGAGAGATGGGTCAGTAGTTAAGAAAACTGGCTGCTCTTGCAGAGGATCTGGGTTCAAGTCCCAGTACCCACAAGGCAGCTAACAATGTTAAGATTTATTGATAACAAGCACTATGTTAACTACTTTGCTTTCAGGAACCCCAAGATCTGGAAAATTGTCAATTAAAGTTTGCCTATGGGTAAGTGAATTGAAGGAAGGCTGGAGTGAAATTTGTTGGTGTATGTGTAAATGGTGTGTGTGCGTTTAACCTAACTATATTTTCTTTTTTGTATAAATTTTTAAAAATTTTTTCCACAATGTTTATTGATAGATACAAGTGCATAAAATCAGGGCATGAACATGATTTGATAGATTAAGTAGACTCAATTTCAATACTATAATAAGGGAATTGTTCAAATTCTCACCATTTGTTTCACACCCACAAAAACTACTTCAAGGGCATTAACGATCTCTCAAATCTGATCAGTTTTGTGCAAGTAAACAATGTTTCTTTTTTAAAAGACTGTGCACTTGCCCAGGCTCAAGGATATTGAAATCTAGCACATAAAGCCCATTACTAGAGGTAGAAATACATGCAGTATACTATTATGGCAACAACCATCAATTACAGTTAAGGATTTTCTGTAACAACCAAATGGATAGTCTAATATTACAACAACTCAAGTATTACTGAAAAAAGTACATTTCTACAATGTTCAGTGTTTCTACTCAGTTTTGTAACTTTAAACAGCCTATGATAACTGGCAACAGAAAAGGACCTTGCAGTAGACTGCCTCTGCTTGAGAACTTATGATGTAATTATTCCATGCTGTTAATATAGTATCTAAACATTAAAGATATTCCCAAAATATTTTATGGTAGATTATGATTAAGACATTACATTACAAAAAACCTTATGCAGAAGGAAACCCTTACTGACGTGCTTCTGCTTTAAATATTGTGCCCCCAAATGAAGTCCAGTAAACACACGTCCTGTCATGATCCCCATGCATTGGCCTCCATGATACTGCCGAGGTAATCCAACAATGTCAGTCCATCTTCTGAGGAGGCTGAATTTCCATTAGCTGCTTAGTTCATAAGCTGAGTATCTCAGCAGTCCTCAGACCACATTTGAAGGCTAAAAAGTAAAAAAAAAAAAAAAAGCTGTATCTCATGTCTTTGAGGAGTGCCAAAAACAGTGGCATCTACAGAGCATATGCGCCTGCCTGTGAGAAGTGAAGACAGGCCAAACAAGGTGCTCTCTCTTTTTTCTTTTTTCTTTTTGTCTTTTTACTAAGATCTCAAGTTTTGTGTTTACACTACAGTTTCTCTGGTCTTATTATTTATTTCTGGTTGTACTTTCCTTCTGGATACTTAAGGCCATACGAATAGCCCAGATTAACAAAAGTTTTGTTTTGATGAGGTCAGTTGAAGAACTGATTCTCAGGGGTCTCTCAGGGTTTTTTTTTGGGTGGGGAGGGTGGGAGCCCCTTGCTTCTTTCAGCTCCTCATCCACCAGTTCCATCCACATGAGGACAAAATCAGGTCTTGCTAGACCAGGCTTCCTTTTCTGAAGGATGAGCAGACTTTCCTCTTTTTAGACTGGACACTGGCTGAAAAGTCCCATTAGTGGCTCTCCAAGACCTCCCTGAACAGGAAGAATTGTGACCTACCTCTGCAGGACTTTTCAAGAGATGCCCCCATGTATAATCTCCTAAGACTTGGTTGACCTCTGAGGGCAAGGAACAAAGTTGTCCCCAGGTCCCTCTGTCAACTTGGTAGGGACTTCAGATATGGTTGTTAAGCACCCAGAAAGGCTAAGTTGCACCAGCCTGTTACATTGCACCTATATTAACATTGTATCCTTTGGAAACAAATGGTATGTTATTTCCATAGCATATTTCTTGATTCTCTTCTTTCCATTTTAATCCCATGTTACTGTAAAAGATGCTCACGTGTCCTCCATAATATACTAAAAGTCCAAGGTCTGAGAATACGTGTTAGGTCAGCTCTAGAACCTGTGTAGGGATTCCCAATACAAGAGCACAGTTGTCTTTAGATCATGAGGAATATAATATTAACGTTGCTCGTTTTCTTTTAGCAACTTCATTTTTTTCATTTCTTCTTTTTTTATTTTTTTAATGTGTGTGAGTGTACTGTCTGCATGTAGGTTGGTGCACCCGTGTCGTGCAATGCTGCAGAGGTAAGAAGAGGGCGTCGGAGTCCCCTGGAACTGGAGTTAAAGAGGGTTCTTAGCCGCCCTGTGGGTGCTGGGAATCGAACCCTGGTCCTCTGCAAGAGCAGTCAGCCCTCTTAACCACTGAACCATCTCTCCAGCCCCTGCTTCATTTTTTCTTAAGAGCTGAATAATTTATTCAAATGACCCAAAACGTTTAAAGTAAATCTTTTTTTCTTTTCTTTTCTTTTTTTTTTTTTTTTTTTTTTTTTTTTTGAGACAGGGTTTCCCTTGTAGCCCCAGTTGTCCTGGAGCTCACTCTGTAGACCAGGCTGGCCTTGAACTCACAAAGATTTGCCTGCCTCTGCCTCCTATAGTGCTAGGATTAAAGGCATGTGCCACCACACAGGCTTTAAAGTCAATCTTTAAGTGAAAAAAAAATGAAATCTTCCCTAGGTCACAGGAGAATAACCTTTTTCTTGAGTTGTGTTGCTTCCTGTGACTGACACTTATTTGACTCTCAAGCATATGTATGCTGTTGGCTTAACTGGTAGTTCATTGCTGAATCAATAATATGCTGTATTTTTTTCTTCATGTGGTATGTATCAGTTTTATTGCTATGCCTCTCTTATTTCCCCCTTAATTCCTTGCAGATACAGAATTTTTCTTTGTAAAAATTTTTACTCTAAAACTGTTAAGGAACAAAATAAATAACTTTTTAGTCTTCTGGGAAATGTGTGCTTCTTTAAAGATTATTTACCTCTGAACTTACTGTAACAAAGAACAAAAGGTCTAGACAAGGTCCCCTGCTTCTAGGGAGTGCTCAAGGCTAAGTCTCTTGGAGGCAAGCCTGCAGGTTTTTTTTTTTTCTTTTTCTCAAAGGTTTATAGCTCACATTGCTGGTCATTTCTTGGCAAGGGGTGCAAAAGGGGATTAGAAATATAGCAGGGTGGGAACTGACCCATTATCACTACTCAGGGGCTCTGGCTTGGAAAATTCCGTTTGTGGCAAAAATAAACATTCAAAATGAAGGCAGAAAGTAGGCTTAAACAAAGAATGAAACTAGTTCTCATTTGAGCTCTCTTGCGGATAAACACATGGGCCTACTCTTTTGTTTTCCAGACATCAGGTTTCCATTATTTGGACAGAGCTTCCACCTGGATCTGTCCAGAGCATAAGAAAGAAATGTGAGACTTAACAAAATAATGCATATGTATATTAGGTGCATTTTGTCCATGTTCAAATTCATTCAGTCAATCCAAAGAAGTGCTAGGATGTTGTAGTCCAAGTCTTTGTAGCTTCCTATACTTTTCAGGCTTTGGTAAGTTCCTCTTACTGGTTCCATCTGCTCCTGTGTTACCAGATTGACTTTAATATCCATGGAGAGACAGACCCATGTCAAAATCTGTCTGCTGCTTCTCATGACATTTGTAATTATGTCCTTTGGTAGCTATGATCACTTCTCCCTCTTTGTTCTGCTGAACTTACTTGGGTGTCTAAGTACGAAGGAACAAGGAAATCATCTGCTTGCACTTTGGAAGGCAGCTATGCTCAGCACTGTATGAATATAATACCACTTATGCTTGAAGTTTTGATAGGTGCACTTTAACTGCATCTCTGGAGAATACCATTCTTAAGAATCACTGGAGCTGGGCATAGTGGCACATACCTTTAATCCCAGCCCTCAGGGGGCAGAGGCAGGTGGATCTCTATGAGTTCAAAGCCAGCCTGGTCTATATAGTGAGCTCCATGCCAGCTGGGACTAACGGGAGACCCATCTCAAAAAGACCAAAACAAAACAAAACAAAAAAAAAACAAACAAACAAAAAACAAAAAAGGAATCATTCGAGCAGGGCATGGTGGCACACACCTTTAATTCCAGCACTTGGGAGGCAGAGGCAGGCAGAACTCTGGGAGTTCAAGGCCAGCTTGGTCTATACAGCCAGTTCTGGGCCAGCCGGGGCTACTGGGAGACCCTGTCTCAAAAAGACAAAAAACAAAAATCAGTGCAATCCCATTGGTCATTTTAGTGTCACGGTTTACTTTGTTATCTGTACACTACAGAAAACGATCTACTTATGCATTTCTTCTTCTGGTTTCTATTTTGTTAGTAGAATTAAGAAAAATATTGTCTTACATAGCCATCCGTCAAACTCTTTTCCTCTTCTCTGGTGCTTTTGCAATAGCTTATTAATGGCCAGCAGCGATCATCGTTAAATGCTGTGTGTGTCTTTTTGGCCGAACAAAAGATAAGATTAAGGATCAGCTAGTGCTTCCTCTTGCACTGCAGAGGTTAAAAATATGAGGGGGACCCTGTCTCGAAGAGACCACAAAAAAATCCCCGCAAACCCCCCCCCAAAAAATTATAAGCTCTGACATTAGCTTGGTTTAGTTGAAATTCACATGTCCTCATAATCGACATGTGACCTCAGAAAAAACGTATTAAGTGTGGTCACCCTTAATTTCCTGATTTGTAAAGCAGGCAGTAATATTATTAATAGCTTATACGGACATCTACTGTGTGTTAGGCATCATTTCAAGTACTCTAAACCTAACAATTAGTTTAATCTTAGCAACTCCATGATGCAGGTAATATCATCCCCATTTCTAAGATGAGGCAGCAGAGACATGAAGAAGGAAAATAATTTGACTGTCACAGAATTAGGATGAGGTAGAACTTGCTTTGTGAAGCTAGTGGTTGGATCTCAGAGGCCAGTCCTTATACTATGTTACAGCTCCTCTTAAACTATTGAGCATAAGGCACCTAGCACAGCGTTAGGCACATAACACTTGCCCACTGGTGCTATTCCCTAGCATCACCTCTTCTTGACTATATTCACTTTCTCAGTCTTGTTGCTACCGGACTGTGTGAAGGTGGCCACCCTTACTCCCACAAGAAGGAAAACCACCAAGAATAAAAGCAAACACAGCAGTGACCCACGGGAAAATAGCTATATAATTATTCTTTACCCGGTGTGCTGTATTTAAGCTACAACTGTGACAGAATCACATGAAAGGAGGCACTAAATGTTAATATCTCTTTTTGTCACATGAGAATTTTCACCCTTCCTATCTCCAAGCTTTCAGCAGCTCCACAACCAAAATGATCTAAAACCATGGAGAAAATTTAAAAGTTGTAAACCAAATAAAGTTGCTACAATTCTTTAATAAACAAGAATAAAAAAATTTAATGTACTAAAAAATAAAAAAAAAATTAATGTACTAAAGGTTGTAAAAGATGTTTGTGAACAAAGACGGCTACGAGAATAAATTCTCTAGTCTTCCTACTCTTTAATTTGTTTTAGAATGCCAGTATCAGGAAGACTGAAAAAGAAAATTCTGCAAAAAATGGTGTTCTTTTGTTAAAGTAAGCCACTGACTTCAAACTTCTCTAACACGTTTGTGGAAACTTCTAACTTCTTTTTTTTTTTTTTTTTTTTGTTTGTTTGAGATTTATTTTAATGAGCTGTTATGATTGGAGACATGAGAATTTCAGATTAGTGTTTTGCAGCCAGAAAAAAAATCCCTCTGGAAAGCTGGCAAGTGTTCATATGTCAGCCCTAGAATTATGTAGGTTGAAGGCTCCCCAGTGGACACAGGGAACATATAAGAAGGAAACCAGAGATCTGCTGCTGTTTCGTCCCAGAGTCTGAGGGAACGAGTAAGCACAGAACTCAAAGCATTCTTCAGCTTGAAATTTTAAGGTAAGTCTGAACAATTTATAAATATTTGAGCTGGAAAGTAGAGCATACATTAAAGAAAATAGTTTTTGTGGATGAACTTTTTCTGTTTTCTGTGTTTTAATGCTGCATTTTGCAAAACTCCTAAATTCTTTAACTGCCATTTCTCTTACAGGAGTACATTTAAGAGCTAAGCAAGCTGATTTATGATAAATACTTTAAACTCCAGCAGCCAGTAAGTGTTTGGTAGGATTTATTTTTTATTTTTTTATGTTAATTTGTAAAGTCATAAAAAGAACAGGCTTTTAACAAAAAATGATGGTTTGCTGTTTATTTGGATGTTCCATGGTGATTACATTCTAAACTAAGTGGTTTACATGTATGTACTTTGAAACTTTCTGTAGTAATAGTTTTTCCTTTGTATGTTTACCTTTAATTTTCTTTTGTTTCAAAATAATGTTGCTAGCTTAAAGTACACAATATCCCCCAACCCTGAACACTGATTTTTAACACTTGAAAGTCATGACTATTTACTTCTGTTAAAATGAAAAGTTAGCAAAGAAAAATGATAAGGCTATATCATGATTAATCATTGATGTTCGGTTCTTATTTCATTGAGCATTCAAAACCATTTGCGTTTGAACTTGAAACAGGTTTGGCTGTTTTGTTTCCTTTTTCTTTTCCTAATTAAACTGAAAATGGGTTATTTTCTTACGAAGTAGACTACTCTTAAATATCCATATCTAAAACCAGTATTCACTGTTAAAATTGGAGTGAAGGGCTTTAGAAAATATGCACATATCCATAACTCCTAATATATTATTATTGTGAAAGCAATGGAAAAGTAGAACAAAAGGGATTGTTTTTAATTAGCAAAACCAACCATGACCCTCCATCCCAATATGTTCCTTCTGCATATTCTTTCAGTCACTTACGCTTACCTATTTTTCCATGCCTTATGCTACTTATATTTTCCATAGCTATGACAATTTGTATATGAGTTACTTGAATAAAGCATTTCTCTATGAAGCTGCAGGCAACAGTGTGATTTCTAGAAAGCACACAGATGGAGAAATATCCTTCAGTGTTTTTGAAATATCAAGTTGTCTTTGTGCTCCTTCTTATTTATTTCATGCAATTCCTACCCTGACTAAGCTTTTAAACTAATCATTGTCTTTAAAGTTTTCAAAGACACAAGACAAAAGGGGAAAGGTAGTTATGGTCAGAATTTTTAGTCCATGATACTGAAATATCTTACTTCTTGCTGATGAGAAAATCAGTTTGTTTTTCCTCAAGAGGTAAAAGTCATTCTTATCTGTGAGGAAAGGTCTTATTTCATAATGTTTTCCATACTCACTTACTTTGTTTATCTTCTACAAAATTTTTAAATGCTTATGATTCAAATATCCCCAAGGCTCTATACATGCATTAAGAGGTCTATTTCTCCCCTAGAGAAGGATAAGAATTGGGAGTTGCTGACAATTCAATATGAAGAACAACTTCAGTCTTGCCACCATCAGCAAAAACATGACCAGCAGCCTTCACTTCGACCATCTGAACGTATCTGGCACCAATGAGTCCACATTTAACTGCTCGAATAAACCATCAGATAAGCATTTGGATGCAATTCCTGTTCTCTACTACATTATTTTTGTGATTGGGTTTGTTGTTAATATTATTGTGGTCTCTCTGTTTTGTTGTCAAAAGGGCCCTAAAAAGGTTTCCAGCATTTACATCTTCAATCTGGCTGTGGCTGACTTACTCCTTTTGTCTACTCTCCCTCTCTGGGCAACCTATTACTCTTATAGATATGATTGGCTCTTTGGACCTGTGATGTGTAAAGTTTTTGGTTCTTTTCTGACCCTGAGCATGTTTGCAAGCATTTTTTTTATTACCTGCATGAGTGTTGATAGGTACCAATCAGTTATCTATCCCTTTCTGTCTCAGAGAAGAAATCCTTGGCAAACATCTTATATAGTTCCCCTTGTTTGGTGTATGGCCGGTCTGTCCTCATTGCCAACATTTTATTTCCGAGATGTCAGAACCATTGAATACTTAGGTGTGAATGCTTGTGTTATGGCTTTCCCACCTGAGAAATATGCCCAATGGTCTGCTGGGATTGCCTTAATGAAAAATATTCTTGGCTTTATTATTCCTTTAATATTCATAGCAACATGCTACTTTGGAATCAGAAAACACTTGCTGAAGACCAATAGCTATGGGAAGAACAGAGTAACCCGTGATCAAGTCCTGAAGATGGCAGCTGCTGTTGTACTGGCATTCATCATTTGCTGGCTTCCTTTCCATGTTCTGACCTTCCTGGATGCTCTGGCCTGGATGGGTGTCATTAATAGCTGTAAAGTTATAGCAGTCATTGACCTGGCACTTCCTTTTGCCATCCTCCTGGGATTCACCAACAGCTGCGTTAATCCCTTTCTATATTGTTTTGTTGGAAACCGCTTCCAACAGAAGCTCCGCAGTGTGTTTAGGGTTCCAATTACTTGGCTCCAAAGCAAGAGCGAGAACATATCTTGCCGTAAAAGCAGTTCTCTTAGAGAAATGGACACCTTTGTGTCTTAAACCTGCTAATAGGATGCATATAATCACCTGGCTATTGGTTTTGAGGCCCACCTGAATTACCTTTAAGTGGCTTCGGTAAAAAATGCTTCTTTCTCTAAAGTAATCTTTATTATCACCCTCCAAGCATAGGAAAGAAACCAAGTGCACCTTTAAGTTTTAGCCTTCACTGACTTTCAGGAATTAGGCATTGTTTTTCTGGTACATTGGCCCAATGTTATCATTGGTGAGATAAAGCCATAATTTAGAAGTAATCGGGGATCTATCTCAAATTACAATAATAACAAATTATGAGTGGTGATTTGGAGTTTCAGATTCTCCATGAAAAATGCTGGCATTTCTTTGTGGAGTTCTGTATCCATTTTCATCAGATTTTCTTTCCTTTTAAATAAGGGCCAATTTTAACTTCTCACATTATTTACCAGACAATATAGCACGAGATGAGCACTAAATGTAGCATGATATATTATTCTATGTATTCGATAGATTGGTACTGAATTATTCAAGCTCTCATTATATGCTTTGTATGTTTCAAGAAATTACAAGACAGATTGTTTTTATATTTCATTTGAGCATAACTTTGTTCTTAACATATAGTTACATACTGAGTAGGTCTAGGGATGTAGATTCAGTCACACTTCTGTGTTTCAGCTTATTCTTAAATTCATAGAAAGTAGAAAGTAAAATGTACAGTAAAGCAGAACTGCAATTAACAAATATTTTAATATTCACTAAACTGAACTTTAAAAACTTTTATCCATTTTGACTATTGTTTAAAGGTTTCTCTTTTTCTTTGATGGTTTTTTTTTTGATTACAGTAACAAAACACTTTATTATTATACAATGCAAAGGTCAGTTTTTACATTTTTAACCTTTTGAATGAGGTGCTTTGATATATACAATGGTGATTTGATTTTAATTATTCATGCTTTGGTTCTGGGCTGCTTCCCAAAATATCTGAAAGGATTCTTCAATTCTCTACCTTGTAATAAATGGTAAATTGGCATAGGAAAAGGTTATGCTAGAATGAAATGTACCTCCTGGGGTGGGGGCAAAGAGACTCAGCAAATGGCAAGTTTGATGTCAAACAAGGAACTTGTCAGAATATAAACATCCTAGAAAGTAGTTTTGACCTGTATCCATGAACACTGTTCCAGAATGTGTAAGATTTTGTGACGCTGATTTAAACAAAGCACTGGCCCATAGATATTCTTGACATTATTACATCCCTTAAATTAAAGGAATATATTACCTGAAACTGGCAGGATTACTTAATGTTTACTTGGATTAGAGAATGAATATTTTAGTTCACAGATTCTGCCACATATTATATCAGGTTATCTAAGATCTTCCTGGACAAATGATGACCTGTGAGGTAGAATTAATGTTCTGGGGACTTAACATTTCTGCCAGGTTCTAGTGTTTTAGGTTGCAGAATCCTCTCAAATGACTTCCTGGATAAATCCTAATTTCATGTAATCATCTTGTTTTCAGTACAAACAAATAGTTATATGTATAATCACTTATGACATGTTTTCAGTTTTACAAAACATCTTATAAAAATAAAATCATTATTGGGAGATCATGTGTGATCATTATTTTTTTATAACTATCACCAAGTGTCAACTCTTACCTTTCCCTGTATCAGTTCCATTTCTGCCATCCAGTCCTCACTCATATTACAGTTATAGCCTGTATTATTTCTCATAAAGGTAACTTCTAAATGGGCCTATGAAAGGGGAATTATTCCAGAAACAAATTTTCATCCCCCTTGGGATGCAAATGACAAACTTTGGTGTCAAGCAAGTCACTCGTCAGGTGTAACTGTGCAATGTGGGTTTTATACTATTTCCTTTCAGCACTCAGCTCATGCCATTGTTCCACAATCTTATTATAGATCAAGAAAGCACATAATACCAATATCATCAGCAGCAACAATAACAGCAGCAATAGCCACTGTTAACAGATGTTATTTTGTGTACCTTTCCCCTTTTATTCTCACAATGACTCAATTATTATTATTTTACAAATAAGAAACTGAGGCAAAGGTCAGTTCTAACTAATTTATACATCCAAATCTGACAGATCAACTGGGTAATCCCAGGGAAGTATTTAATACCATAAATATGAACACCAGGCTGTAAAACAAGTATTTCAGAGACACTTTATTTTATTTATAATTTTTATTTTATGTGTATGAATGTATTGCCTACATATATGTAAGTGTACCCATATCATTCAGTGGTTGCAGAGGACAGAGGAGGGTGTAGGTTCCCCTGGAACTGGAGTTACAGATGATTAATTGGTAGTTGCAATGTGGGTGCTGGTCACTGAATCCAGGTCCTCTGAAAGACAGCCTGTGCTCTTAACTGCTGGGCCATCTCTCCAGCCCTACACACACTCTTTTTTTAAAGGGTTAAGAGATAGTTTATTCTTAAGTGAAATATGAGTGACAATGGCCCGGGAACACAGATTTAGTTTTCCCCAAATACCATGTTCTAGTTGCATTACAGTTTTATAATAACAGAACAAAGAAAAGTCATAAATCAAGACATTTTTCAAGTACATTGGTGGATGTATTCAGGAGGCAGGTTATGGGAAAGCAGGGGATTTCCTACAATAGGTCTCAGATGCTATCTGAGGACATTCTTAGCTTTTTGATTGATGAAATCTGGCAGGTGGTGTACTTGGAAGTAAAATGAGAAAGAAAAAGTGAGGAAATAAATAGATAATTCTCTCTCCCTGTTCTTCACTGCCCGCATCTCATGCTCTAGGGTATATAGAGCTACATATACCATTACGTACGTTCTGGCGTGTTCTGTGCTCTATACACAAAGCAAGACAGGATCCTCAAACACTTCTTTTGAGGAACCAATATATTGGCATGTATTTTATTTCTTTGGTATGAGATTACCTAGGGTTATCAGAGATATTCTTCTCTTGCAACTTGTTGAAAACATATGTATTTTTATTATGGAACCTGAATATGAATTCCACATCTTATAGATCTAAGTCAGATCTTAGTCAAAAATAGAAATCTTTTCAAAACATAATCTCTTTAATCCCTGATTTATGAATGGGAAAACAATATGAAGGCAAGCACAGTCTAGTTTAACTTTTTGCAACAGAAATCAAAGACTAAGTGGTCTCACTAATCAAAAAAAGATAGCCTCAAATAAGAAGATGAATGAATGCACAAGGTGACTGGTGCAAGAAAGGTTACAAATAATAAGGAAAATGGAAATTTAGTTAATTTGATAATTCTCAAACTGTATCAATGGTGGCAAATTATACAAAATAATAGAAAATCATAAGCTGTTATTAAAGACATCACCAGTGGCCCAGAACTGAACTGAAAAGCTCGCTTGCATAAACATTTATAAAAGCTTAGCAATTTGGAAAGACATTTTTTTCCTTTTTGAAGTTTCTTTTCTCCCTGAGATGAGAGAATTCCTTTTTAATATTTTATTTAGTATTTTTATTTTATGTGTATGAATGTATTGCCTGCATGCGTCTAAGTGCACCTGTGTTGTGCAGTGCCTACAGAGGTCGGAAGAGTGCATTGGATTCCCCTGGAACTGGAGTTAAGGGAATTGAACCCAGCTCCTCTACAAGAGCAGCCAGTGCTCTTAACCACTGAGTTAGCTCTCCATCCTCAAGATAATTTTTTTTAATTTTATTTATTTTTATGTGTATGAATGTATTGTCTGCATGTAGGTTTGTGCGCCCGTGTCATGCAATGCTGCAGAGGTCAGAAGAGGGTGTCGGATTCCCCTGGAACTGGAGTTCTCCTGGAATTGGAGTTACAGAAGGTTCTCAGCTGCCATGTGGGTGCTGGGGATTGAACCCGGGTCCTCTGCAAGAGCAGTCAGTGCTCTTAACCGCTCGGCTATCTCTCCAGCCCTGAGAATTATTTTTTAAAGTGAGAACTGATGGGCATATAATTCTTATTATGAAGTCATTACATATTAAAAAAATAGCTATTTAAAATTAGCCACCTAGATAATCACTATTAGCAACATGAAGATAGATTATTATAAATAAAAATACAGTATATGTGCATACTTCTCTTTTTATATATTACATATCAGATATGTCATTCATTGCCCTGTGGTACTTTACATATTTTCTCCCTGAATTTCCATCTAGTTTACTAGACAAAGTTCTTCCTTCCCTCATTTGGCTCTTTGGTTCTATAAAGTCCAAAAGAATCATGGCTTTAAGTAATTCAAGGGATCACACCTCATTCCAATTGCCCAGTGATGGAAAACACTGGGAAATCTGATCATTTCATTGGGTAGATCTAGACAGCTGCTGCTGCTACATTTTTTAGCGATTGGTCCAAATGAGATTGTACAGCTCAGTATTTTTGTATAGACTCCTACTCCTGTCCACTAAGTAGTCAAAATATTTTGTTTGTTGTTTTTATTTTGTGTGTATGAGTGTTTTGCTTGCATGTATGTAAGTGCAGCTGTGTGTGCAATGCCTGTAGAGGCATGGAGGATGTCAGATCTCTTGAAACTGGAGTTATGGATAGTTGTAAGTTGCCATGTGGGTTATGGGAACTGCTGGGTCTTCTGCAAGAGCAGACAGTGCTCTTTACCACTAAGCTATCTCTCTAGCCCCTTAAGTCATTTTGAAGTCATTTATGCACAAACTGCCTGAATAGAAAGTAAACAAAAGAAAAAGGAAGCTAATATGAACACTCACTTAAAATTAATATATGCCACAGGAGACATGGGCTCAAACACCTATTCCTTTTAGCACATCAAGGAAGCCAGAAGGGACAAACCATACTAGAAACTAGTCTCCTTCCTTAAAGAGATCTCTGAAATACAACTAATGATATTTCAAACTTATCCTCAATAAAAAGAAGTATTCCTGGTGGAAGGAAGGGGCAATTGGACTTTTGTAGCTTCATGATGACGTAAGTAGGGGCAATTTAGCATAAAAGACACACGATGAGAACTTGGATCTTCTAAGAAGGGGGATCCAGATCTTGATTCTCTTCCTTTCACAGGATCCACACTCCCTCAAACCCAAGTTCAACATTCTAATGTATAGAGGAAATGGTTGATACAGAAAAATGCCTGATTTGGGTTTACACAGTCTTGTGTATGCTGTCACAAGTGCTGTGGGTTTGTTTGTGCAAGAACTCCGTGGTTTCCAAACTGCACAGTTTTCTTGTATTCATCTACCACCTCTGGTTCTTACAATCTTTCCTCCCTACTTTTACACAATGATCCATAAGCCTTTGGAGGAGAAAGTTCCATATAATCAAACAGGGGGCCAACATAGATGGGAGAGATGGACAGGAAGCCCCAGCCATAACTGAGATCTATTGTCAATTAATGGATGTTGGGAAAGGGAGAGTGACTTCTCATTGGTGTGACACTGAGTAGGTTGACCAGACTCCAGAGCATGGACCCATACCTAGGAGCACTTGGGAGGTATGGATTGGGATCAATAGGCTTTGAAAAAGAACACTTAAAAATAAATGTAGAGAAGGACAGATAATGGAGGACACAAAATGGGAGGCAGTTGTGAAGGGGTTAAAAAGACGGGAGGGGTCGGGCATGGTGGTGCATGCCACCACTGAGAGGGAGGCAGAGTCAGAGGTATCTCTATAAGTTCAAGGCCGGCCTGGTTTACAGAGTGAGTTCCAGGACACCTGGGGATACAGGGAGACCCTGTCTCAAAAACACCAAAAAAAAAAAAAATAAGAGGGGGGAGGAGGTCTGAATGTGATCAAAACTTATTGTATGAGAGATTCTAGATTCGACTAAAAGAAATTTGAAATGGGAAAAAACTTTGTTTTTACAACATTAAATAATTAAGAATGCAGTGTGCTTTTCTCATTGTAATCAATGAGAAAAATCTGTTTGTTATGTGTGTGATATTCTAGGTCTAGGGATAAAAGGACAAGATTCTCTGATAAGGGTGTGTCCTGACTGCTACTTCCCCATTTCATGTTAGAGATACTGTTTCAATAAAGAATGAGCAAAGCTCTTGCTGGGTAGCCCAGTTCTGAGAGACACCTGAAGGAACTGAACAGTTTGGGTAGGTTCCTGACCTTAATGCTAAGGGTCAGGCTGTTTCCTTTTTAAGCTTTGCTGTAATGTGGCTTAGAAATGTGGCATCTGTGAACAAAAAGTGGTAAGGACTAGGCCAGTGATTTGAATTGCATAGCCAAGTGCCACATAAGTGACCCAAACACTTCTGCCTATGTCTTGAAGTAAGTTCTAAGATTGCTCAAAATCAAGCCCAGCATCTCATTCTATTCATGAATTATAATTCAAGTTGAGTTACCATCTATACAGAGTATTCACTATTTTTTTGTGGTTTCTAATACTTTTTAAAAATACTTTTATTGATGTTTTGTGTATTTCATACACTATCTTTCAGTCCAATTTAGACACATTCCCCTCTCCTCGTCCCCCACACCGCCCCAGTTCATGCTTTTTGCCATACATGTCTTGCATCTTTCTCTTAGTCTTTCCAAAGTTTTTCTCTGCAAAGGCTTATTGTTTGGGGCAGAATTTAACTGTATCAGTCAGTTCTTTGATCCAGTCTTTATGCTGTTGTTGTTCCCTCCCCTGAGCACATTGCTTAAGAAATAATGGAATCCTCTTGTTTGGGATGGAGATATGTGGGAAGACCATAATGAAGCTGGGGATATTGAGCATTGAAATTCTAATGAGTCTTCTTTGCCAGTGGAAGGCCTCTCTATCTTCAAGGAAAGTGACCCTTCCATATTCAGTGGAAGCAGCCTCCTTAGCTCCAGTGTAATTAGCCTCCCTCCTTCTAATTGGTAACAAATTCCCCATCCCCAGTAATATCTAGTCTTTCTGCTCAGATTTGAGGGAATATGCCTTCAATGGCTTGAGGAAATTATAATGACTTCTGCCAGTCAGTTACAATGCAAAGCAATACTCAGTTCCCTTAGGGCCCATCCCATAATCTTAGTTTTTCTAGACCTATGTATAACTAGACATAAGTCTCATCAAACCCCTAAAGTGTGAGGTATGAAGTGTAACTCCTGGGAGGGGGACTACAATACCTCCAAACAATTTACAACTTGAGTTTTCAGTTTGTATAGGCAGAAATCCACAAGCATTTGGGGATAGAGATTAAGGGTGTGGGATAATTATGGAAAGAATATAAATTTGGGTTAGACTAAATTACTGACATGGTCTACTAACCAGAACTTCATTAAGTGTTGCATATTTTGGAGTTAGAACAGGGCTCTATCAGTTTATTTTTGCTTAAATAATCAAAATATTTATTGTTCAGATCATTTATTGTGTATTATCTATCCTGGAACAAAATCTAATTGTTTTGTTGGTGGGCTGAAAGATGGCTTACAGTGCATAAAATGGAAATGGAGAACTGGAATCCGGAGATGGAGTAGGTAAGGAGGAAGGATATAGACTATAAGCCATGTGGAAACATACTAATTTATAAGATAATTTAAAACGCAAAAGAGCTTGAACAGAGATGCCCTACATGGGGGCATAATGCCAATTCCAGAAGCCATGGGTTATTAAATGAAATTCCCAATGCAAGGTATGGGATATCTTCCTATGAATTGTTCATCAGGGAGGACCCAGAGACACTCCAATACAATATTGACCTGCCAGGCTTGACATATCCTCTGCTGTAATAGGAGTATGACTGTTATGGAAATAACCAGCCACTTTCTGATGGATTTGAGGCTTCTTTCAAAAAAGGGAATTCATGCTTTTTTTCTATAAACCTGGTCAAGAGCCTGTACCTGGGGACGTCATAAGCCCTAGGAGGACACTCACTATAATAATTTTATTAAATCGATATATGGTCAAATTCCCTCCTAAATATTTATGTTTATATCCATGGATTAATGCTGCATTCAGCCTTTGTTAGAAAATCTTCTTACTACAGTGGATGAAAGTTAAAATAGAGATTCATTGCTTGCCAAGGTGTTAAGAATAAGTAACTGGCCAGGCGTGGTGGTGGATGCCTTTAATCCCAGCGCTCAGGAGGCAGAGGCAGGCAGATCTCTGTGAGTTCAAGGCCAGCCTGGTGTATATAGTGAGCTCCAGACCAGCTGGGACTAAAGGAAGACCCTGTCTCAAAAAAAAAAAAAAAAAAAACAAAAGAAAAAGAAAAATAGAATAAGTAATTGTTGAGTGTTCAGTCATCAATAGGACATCCATATCACACAACCCTCCCCCCTCCTTTCAAGGCTCAGGGACCATTGTGAATGAAGGACCAGAAAGAATGTAGGAGCTGCAAAATTGGGAGGAAAACCATGAAGTACTATATTCTGGGCATGACACAGTCATTGGATTGCTGAACTCATAGTAGGTGCAGTACACTGCACTGGGCTTGTACAAGACTGGTTCTATCAACATCCAATGATGGATAAAGGAAGTGCTCGTATGGGACCCAGTTTCTTCCTGGAGAGCTATTGGCAATTGATGGCTGCCGGAGTTTAGGGAATCATTTACTTCAGTGATATGAACACTGGTTAGTTATCATGCTACAATGACTAGCTCTTCATCCATGCTTATGCATGTGGGCAGCAGTGGTTAATCTCAGTGGGTCATAAAATAAAAATATGTGAAAATGAGAGGGGGACTTGTTGGGAGTAGGGGTTATACAAGAGTAGGAGGATGATAGGAGAGGGTGGGGTGGTGCATGGGATCAGAATGTATTATATACACGTAGGAAATTGTCAAAGAAGAAATTTAAAAATATTTTCTCTTTTTTATTTTTATGTGTATGGGTATATTGCCTGCATGTATGCAAGTGCACTCATGTTGGGCAATGCCCATAGAGTCCAGAAGAGGATGATGGATTTCCTGGAACTGGAGTTACAGATGTTTGGTAGCCACTATGTGGGTGCTGGGGAATGAACCCGGGACCTCTGCAAGAGTAGCCATCTCTCCAGTCCCCAATGAAGAAATTTTATTATTTATTTATTATTTATTTATTTACTTTTTAAAAAATTATATTTTATTCTATGTGTGTACATGTGTGAAGAATGTGTGTAGGCATGTGTGTGCAGTTGTGTGGTGTGGAGGTCAGAGGACAATTTGTGGTAGTTGCTTCTTCCTTCCACCTTGCAGATTCCTGAGCTCATTCTCCAGTAGTCAGGACTAAAGCCTGGTCCTTTACTCTTGGATCCATCCTGGAGGCAGGTCCTTTACTCTCCAGCCATCCTGGAGGCTGTTCCTTAAATAGAAGAAGTTTTAAAAAGGGGATGGGGGATTAAAAGGCTTACAGAGATTGAAATGTTAAAGTGGATTTGTCATTTAATATCTACTTGGTGACAGTAAGAGGATAATAAGACATACCTTTGGGTTAATAATTCAAGAAATAAATTTGTGAGTTGAGTATCAGTCTCTTTGTAGAGGTCTGTAATCAATATTTTCTGCTGTCTAGATTCTCTTCAAGTACAGACTGCAGTCACTAAACTAGGAATCCCAAATTCACTGGAAGCACTTATATTCTAGAAAGGCCCTGGCCAAATGGCATCATTCATGTGCCCAAACTAAGGTGAGCATACATGATTACTTGTTCTGGAGAGCAAAGTCAAAGTACCAATAAAAGTAATTGCACTCACGTACATATATGACATTGAATATGCTGATCTTACCAAATTGGTGCTTCACTCTTGACTTAATGGAAGCACAAACAAAATCATGACCCATGATTAATCTAGAATGGAGCCAGTTTAGATCTACTACTCTTTGAACAAACGAGAGGTTTGTTCTCTTGCATGTTCCACTACACTGACAAAAATGCATACTGTTAGTCTTTCTTCCAGCCTTCTCTAAATGGACCTATGGCCTTTTACCAGGGTAACTGGATCAAGGAAAAGGAAATAACCAAACCCTTTGGAAACTATTGGACACTGGCTCTGAACTGAAACTAATTTCATAAGCCCCTAAATCTCACTGTGATCTATCAGCCAAATTAAACTTTGTGGAGGTCAAGTTCTCACAGTGGACTCATGAGTCCCTGAACTTACGCTGTGGTTATGTATCCACTTCTGGAATGAATCACTAGAGAAGATATATTCAGCTGCTGGCAGAATCCTCACATTGGTTCTCTGATTCAAGGAATGAAGGCTGTTGTGATGTAAAGACCAGTGGAAGGCTCTGCATTCCTATGGTAATTGCAGAGATTAGTGCCACTGTGAAAGATATGAAATGTTCAGAGGTGCTGATTCCTACCACATTCCATTCTAAATCTTTTAGTTCAACTTATAGGCAGAAGACAGACAGATCTTGGACAAGAAGAGTGTGTTCTTATAAATTTAACCACATGGTGATTCTAATTATTGTGCTATACCAGATGTGGTTTTATTGTTTGAAAAAATTAAACACATCCTCTGGTGTGTGGTATGAACATAATGATTGTGAAAAATGTTTTTCTCCATTATAGTAAGCAAGCCTCACTAGAAGCAGCTTGTTTTCAGGTAGGAAGGCCAGCAATATACTTTCACTGTCCTTTCTCCGGGCCTTATCAACCTTTCTGTTCATTCTTTTTTTCTGGAGAAACTTGAAAATACATTTTATCCATCTACATAGATATCACCCATGGCTATAACTGTGTCTGTTATTCATTTCATAAATACAAACAGATGGACATCACACTTCCTTGCTTCATTCAACTTACTGTGAGCACACATCAATATTCAGATTCTATATCTAGTACTATATTTTATCTTATAGACTTGTCCCAATTTTATTTTTTATTTTTATTTTTTGGTCTTTTTCAGACAGGGTCTCCCTGTAGCCCCAGCTGTCCTGGAACTCACTCTGTAGACCAGGCTGGCCTTGAACTCACAGAGATCCGCCTGCCTCTGCCTCCCAAGTGCTAGGATTAAAGGCATGCGCCACCACGCCCAGCTCCAATTTTATTTTTAAAAACAAGCATCCTATAAAAGACACTGACAAGACAGTGAAAAATAAATCTACAGACTGGTGGAAACCACTAGCAAAAGACATATCTGATGATGGAATACTGCTAAAATTGTACAAAATAAAGTTAAAAGAGCACACTAAGAAAACGAAACTTCATTCAGGCCTAAGGAGAATGGGGATGGCGCTAAAGGCAGAAACAAACCCACACATCTATGGTCAACGGAGTGTCAATAAATGTGCCAAATCACACATGGCAGAAAAGAGAGCTCTAAATAGTGTTGGGAAAATATGACATGCACACACAGAAAATTGAAATTTGAACCCATCTTTCTCTGTACAAAATCCACCTGAAAAATGGGTCTGAAATCACGTGAAACTCTGAAACCAGCAAAGGAATGCCACTTAGGAAACTGGCATAAGCAAGGAATTTCTGAGAAGGAGTCAAGAAGCAGAGTCAAGACAAAGTAAGAAATTGGAGCTTAAGAGATTGCTCAGTGGTTAAGACCACTGGCTGCTCTTCCAGAGGACCTGAGTTTGGTTCCCAGTACCTATATGGCAGCTAATGACCATCTATACCTCCAGTTTCAGGGAATCCAATGCTCGCTTCTGCCTCCACAGACACTGCCTGACATGAATGCACTTATATACATGCAGGCAAAACACTTATACACATAAAATATAAATTAATTATTTAATTAATTAAATAAAGATATCTTGGGGCCAGAGAGATGGCTCTGGATTTAAGAGTATGGTTGCTTCTCCTGAGGACTTGGGTTTGGTTCCCAGAACCAATGTGACAGCTAACAACCATCTATAAATCCAGTTCCAGGGGATCCAATGCCCTCTTCTAGCCTCCACAGGTATTACATGACAAGGGTATATTACATACATGTAGGCAAAACACTCACACACATAAAATTTTTAAAAAAGTATGACCATATAGTCCTTAACGTATATGAGAGAATGAATGAAATCCAGTGTGTGTGTCGGGGGGGGGTGTGAATATGCCTAAAATTCATTTTAAGAAATGCACAAAACTCAATAAAATATACATTAAAAATAATTGTAGATGTACCAGTTGGTGTTGGACACTCTATAGTCGCTTATTCTTTGCATTTTGGCTACTCGTGGTTCTCTGTAAATGGTCTCCATTTGATGCAAAAAAGAAGTTTCTTTGATGAGGGCTGACATCCATACTATCTGTGAATATGAGGATAAGTATTTAAAATACAGTTAGAAATTATGTTGGGAAAAAAGAAATTATATTGATTTAGGAAAATAGCAGTAGTAAGTTCTTCTTTAGGGTCTATGACCTCTCCAGCCGGGTATTTGGCTATGTTTATCATACCATGCATGAATTTCCTTCTCTTGAATGGACCTTAAGTTCAACTAGACAGCTTTTGGTTACTGTGCTTGATAGCTTTAGTGTCAACTTGACACACCTGGCTTGAGGGAGCCTCAATTGGGGAATTGGCTCCGTTGGATTGGCCTGTGGCCACATCTGTGGAGTATTGTCTTGATGGTCGAGCAGTGTGGGAGGACCCAGCCCACAATGAGTGGTGCCACTCTGGGCAGGTGGTTGTGTACGGTATAAGAAGGCAGGCTGGGCATGAGCTAGGGGAGCAAGCCAGTGAACAGCACTCCTCCATGGCCTGTGCTTCAGCTCCTGCCTCCAGGTTCCTGCCCTGAGTTCCTGCCTTGGGCTCCCTAAGTGGTGAACTGTGACTCAGGAGATGTAAGCTGAATAAACCCTTTCCTCCCCAAGTTGGTGTTGGTCAGAGTGTTTTATCACAGCAATGGAAGACAAACTAGAACAGTTACCATTGTGAAAATCTTTATGTGTATGAGTGTTTTGCCTGCACATATGTAAGTATACCCATGAGATGCCTGAAGAGGTCAGAAGGAGATGTAAGATCCCCTGGAACTGGGGTTATAAATGGTTGTTACTTACCATGTGGGTACTGGGAACTGAACCCCGATCTTCTGCAAGAGCAGCCAGTGCTCTTAACTGCTGAGCTATTTCTCCAGCTCCCATTGGGAATATTTTGCTGGGCCAGTCATTCCTGTGATTCATATACTTCATAGTTTGGTAGGACTGTTCTCCCTTGGAAGTTTGCATGGTACCTTCCTATATTATAAGAGCTAGTCCTCATCTAGGAGGCTTCCAGGTCAGTTGCAGCTTGAGTCTTCTAAGTCCCATGTCCAAAGGCAAATAGTATTCACATCTTCAGCAACAGGGTTGTACCTTCAAGTTCTGGGAGGCAAGCAAGGGCAATGGCAACAGCCTATATTGTTTTAGAGATCTCTTAAAGCCCCTGAACAACAACTCAAAGGGAGGTTTCCCATACTTGGTAGGGTTTTTGTTAGTCTACGGATCTTGACGGGAGCATTATCACCCTTATGATATAACTCATTAAAAACATACACAAGTGACCATCCTACCAAAGCCATTTATTTAATCCATGCAATGCCATTTAAAATCCCCATGACATTCTTCATAGAAGTCCTTAAAAATCCTAAAGTTCACATGGGATCACAAAATAACTTGGAGAGCCAAAACAATCTTAAACACAAAGAGCAACACTGGGGGATTACCATTCCAGATTTCAAACTATAGTACAGATCTATAGTCATAAAACAGTATGGTATTGGTTCATAACCAACATGTAGCCCAATGGAACAAAATAGAAGACCCAAACATAAGCCCATGCAATTTCAGCCATCTGATGGTATTGAATAAAACTGCCAAGAATACACACTGGAGGAAAGACAGCATCTTCAACAAATGGTTCCAAGAAAGCTGGATCTCCATGTATAGAAGAATGAAATTAGACCCATATGAATCACTCTGCACAAAAGCCATCACCAAATGGATCAAAGACCTCAATGTGAAATCTTAAACTCTGAAACTGTTATGAGAAAACATAGGCAGGACTCTACAAGATATAGGTGCAAGAAAGGACTTTCTAAATCAGACTTTATTAACTTAGGAATAAAAAGTCAACAACGGACAAATGGGACCTTGTTAAACTAAAAAGATTCTGTACAGCAAAGCAAAGAACCAGTGAGTGAAGAGGAAGCCCACAGAGTGGGAGGAAATATTTTCCAACTATATATTTGACAAATAATGAAAATCTAGAATCCACAAAGAACTAAAAAAGCAGAGAATCAAGAAAACAAAAGACCCAGTAAAAAATGGACTATGGATCTGAACACAGAATTCTGAAAAAAAGCAATGAAGTTGCTAAGAAACACCTTAAAAAGTGTTCAGGATCTTTAGTAATTAGGGAAATGCAAATCAAAACTACTTTAAGATTTCATTTCATCGCGGAATGGCTAAAATCAAGAGAGCAAATGTTATCAAATATCAGAGAAGATGTGGGGAAAGAGGAACACTCATTCACTAGTGATGGGATTCCAAACTGATGCAACCACCGAGGAAATCACTGTGGAGAAATCTTTTTTTAAAACTCTAAAAATAAATCTGTAATATGGTCCATTTTTATCATCCTTGGCATATATCCAAAGGATTCAATATCCCAACATATTTGCTCACCATTGTTTGTTGCCGCTTTTTTTCATAATAACTAAGAAATGGAAACAACTTAAATGTCCCTCAACCTGATGAATGGATAATGAAAAGGTGATACAGTTATGCAATGGAGTTCTACTTACTGGTGAAGAAAAAGTAAATCATGAAATTAAAAAAAAATTATTCATTTATTATTTTTTATGTGTATGAGTGTACTGTCTGCATGTAGGTCGGATTTCCCTAAGTTAAAGATGGTTCCTAGCTGCCATGTGGGTGCTGGGAATCTAACACAGGTCCTCTGGTGCTCTTAACCACTGAGCCATCTCTCCAGCCCCTAAGTTATGAATTTTTTTTCAAATTTTATTTATTTTCATATGCATATGTGTGTACTGTCTGCATGTAGGTTTGTGCGCCCATGTTGTACAATGCCTTGGAGGTCAGAAGAGGTTGTCGGATTCCCCTGGAACTGGAGTTAAAGACGGTTTTCAGCCGCCATGTGGGTGCTGGGGATCGAACCCGGGTCCTCTGCAAGAGCATCGGCACTCTTAACCGCTAAGCCATCTCTCCAACCCCCTATCATGA
Organism: Rhizomys pruinosus; assembly: GCA_009823505.1. Classification (NCBI taxonomy): domain Eukaryota; kingdom Metazoa; phylum Chordata; class Mammalia; order Rodentia; family Spalacidae; genus Rhizomys; species Rhizomys pruinosus. The sequence continues at coordinate 128,841 of VZQC01012477.1, read as the reverse complement.
AATTTTTAGGTAAATGTATGGAACTAGAAACTCTTAGACCAAGTGAAGTAACACAGTCTCAGAAAAACAAGTGACAAGGGTTCTCTCTCATTTGTGGTTCTTAGCTCTAAATTCTTAGATGTGAGTGTATACCCTAATGTTATTTCAGGAGCAAGAAAAATGGAAAGTAACCACAAGGGGTAAAGGAGAAGACTGGAGGTAGAGATAGAGGGATAGTAGGAGACAGGTTTAATCAAGGGAAAAATGCAGAAAATGGAGACTATTTTAACAAAGGAGGTAGAAGAGAGCATTATACATAATGAGAGAGAGAAGAGATAATAATGTTTAGGTGCTGTGAAAAATCAGATGGAAATGTATTAGTTTGAAAGCCCACTGAAGGGACTGGAGAGATGGCTCATAGGTTAAGCACACTGGCTGCTTTTTCAGAGAATCCAGGTTTGATTTTCAGCACCCACATGGTGGCTAACAACCATCTGGAACTCGAGTTTCATGGGATCTGACGCCCTCTTTTGAGCTCTGTGGGTACTACATGATCTGGGTGCACTCACACACATGTAGACAATACACTCATACACATGAAATAAAAATAAAATATTTTGTAAAAGCCTACTGAAAAGTAAACATTCAGTGCATATATGAGTGCAGGTGAATAGCTGAAGGATACACAATCAAAAGAAATGTATAGTGCCAGGCAGGGGAACCTCCTTTTGAGGTTTTGCTCAGGATAGTCCAAGTGATTCCCCCAGAAATACAGGCTATTTTCACACCTCTTGACAGCCTCCTAGAGCTTAAAGGTAAGACTCTATTGGTGAAGACAGGACATACTTTGGACAGAGAATTTGGAGCAATGGAGCTGGAACTGACTGGGAAGCCTTCTCGCTGAAGAAAAGCACAGATAGATAGCATCAGAAGATGCTATGGAAATTGCCAATGGAGAAACGTAACCAGTTATCTGATCCAGCTGTAAAATCTATGAATCACAACAATGCCTGGCCCAGAAAATGATCTCTACTAATGTTACTAATGGGGTAATCAACAGCCATTTAATTAGACAATTAGACCTAAGACCTGCTCCATGGGAGGGAACTCACATGTAGTATTATAAATATAGCAAAATATACATGGCTATAGAGCTCATATATCCTAGAATAAAATCTACTTTTGTCACATCCCTCTACCTATGAAGGTTCTTATTGTATGCTAAATATGCATCATTATATTTACAGACAAGTATACTCACCACTCATCAAAGAAGCTTCTTTTTGATACAGATGGGGACTATGACGAAGTTCCAAAATTGATCAAATGCAGAGAGTGTTTGTGAGGTGCCCAGCCCTAAGTGTGACATATCTACAATGCAACCTCTACACCTAAGGCTCAAATGCAGGGATGGGGGGGGGCAGAAAGAATATTACTGTATCAACTCTCACCAGTGAAGCTTCCTCATGTAACAGATCATGATTACCCCAGAAAACCACAAGTGGCCTAAGTGCAGTGAATAAGAGACTGCAGAGAGCTTATCTCTGAATAGGACTCCTGTATCAAAGGGGCAGGGAGAAACATGCTTGCTGTGAAAATATGAAGACCTGAGTTTGAATCTCCTCTACCCATGTATAAATTTGGGTGCCAGTGGCACATGCCTATAATGTCAACACTGCGAGGCAGAGACAGTAGGACCCATAGAGTTCACTGTCCAGCCAGTCAAAATTATTTGTGGAAGTCTGAGTTCAGTGAGAGACTGCTCGAAAAATAAGGTGGAGCACATTTCAGTTGTAGAACATAGAGAAATCAATCTCAAAGCAACCAGGAAACATATTCCCTGTGATCTAGCTTTCCTATTTCAGGAAGAGGCTGTGTATTCTGATGGAGAAAGATCATTAATGACTTTACTCAGTAGTGGTACTGCAGTACCAGTATGCCAGGCATGATATACGCAGTGATGCAATAGTGGCACGACTATTATGAGATAACTAACCACTTCCATCCACAGCAGGAAAATTTCATGCCTAACACTATAATCCTGGTCAGAAGCCCATGTCTGTAGAGTCATAGGCACTAGGGTAGAACCTGCTATTTTTAATTAATTAATTAATTGATTAATTAATTTTGTTTTTTATTGAAGTTTTTTGCATTTTCATACAACATTTCTTAGTCAAATTTAGACCTACTCCCCCTTCCATGCCCCCCACCCTGCCAGGGCTCATGCATTCTTTTTCCCAAAAAAAGGTACATTAAAAATACATCAACTTGCTATGTAACGTAGGAATGTTAAGTAATATTTCTTCTTACCTGCATACAGCTCTACTGTTAAAATGTGAATCCTTAAACATGTTTTGGAAGTAACCTATAGTTTATTTTCAGATGGCAAAATTTTGGCATGTGTGTGGCATATATATATATATATATATAT
>VZQC01012477.1:99576-115585 GCA_009823505.1 Rhizomys pruinosus | reverse complement strand
CATCCTCTAGTGGTTAGGAGATGTTATAAGCCACAGTAAGACCCTGTCATATTTTACAGAAAAAATGTAATTCATGGATTAACATACCATCCAAACATCTGTGTCTATACCAAACTAACCTACCATAACAATTAGTACTGTTTAAATACCTATATATCTAATTGCTTGTGCTTCATTAGTAGGATCGAAAGGTTATTCCTGGACAAACTGTCAGTCCATGAAAGAAAACAGCCAGAATTGACCAGAGTCCAAAACGACAGCTCCAGAGAAAGTAGACTATTTTGCTACTTGTCTACCTGTGCCCCTTTTCTAAGCCTAGGGAACAATCAGCGGAAGAGGGGGCATGGTAGATGTAAGGGCTGTGATTGGGGTGACTGGTGAAACTACAGTAATATAGTCTGAACACTTATTTGATCAACTTGAGTGAACATACAAGCCCCCCCCCCCTGCTGGATGGTGGGACTTTTGGGCTGTGTGGGTTCGGGCACAACTGCTTGCAAATTGGTTTTACATGAAGGATGCTTGTACTCATAAATTATTACATATTGTTAAAAAATGAAAAAAAATAAACTGCATCTAGGTGCCACAGGATCATCTATTCTCTACATTTTCATCAGGTATGGAACTTTGTAATAGCCTCCATATGTTGCAAAAAGAAACTTCCTTGATGAGTGATGAGTGCTACACTTATCTGTGGGGATAAGAAGTATTTGGAACAGTAAAAAATAACATTGGTTTAGGAGAGTGTCAGTAATTGGTAGGTTCTCCTCTTAGGGTCTATGAACTCTCATATCATTTGTACTTGGCTATGTTCACAGCACCATACATGAATTCTCTCCAATTTAGTGGGTCTTGAGTCCAGTTAGACACTGATTTCTATAGTGGCCACACCAGTTAGTGATGAGAGCAGCAGTGAATGATATTGAATACTATTAAATATATTTCTTAGTCATCTTAATGTCTTCTTTTGAGTGCTCTCTGTTCAGAACTGTAGCCTATTTATTTATTTATTTGTTTATTTATTCATTATTTATTTATTTGTCTTTTTGAGACACGGTATCCCTGTAGCACCAGCTGGCCTTGAACTCGCAGAAATCCACCACCTGTGGCTGCATTGTGCTAAATTGCCTGCCTGTCTGTTTACACCGAAACCTGCCCCTAGGCAGGACTTGCTTATATTAGCAAACTCTGTGAGACAAACTCTTGATACAGACCTTGTGATATTTACAGAGCATGAGGCAGGAGGTTGAAAGCAGACCCTGAGAGATGATGTCACTCTGCTTATAAAAACAAAGTGCCGTGAATGAATAAATTGATTCTCCTTCAACCATCATCTGAGGGTCCCTGAATTTGTTAATTTCTGTATGTGTGCAAGTTAAGCCCTTGAGGCTTAGGGCTTGTGGTGAATGCTAGCAGGTATTGGCTGGGTAGGGATCGATCTGCAGACCATCAGCCTGGGAAGTGTGTGTTGATCACCTGGCTGGTTTAGACTGGACAGAGGCTTTAGTCTGTGAAATCTGTCTCTGGGTGTGGTTCTCTGGCAGGTGGAATTTTTTGGCCATAACAGGGTGGCAGCTGATGCCCAAGGCCAAGGGCCCATGTTGGGGCAAATATCCTGGCCGGACTGGGCTGTGGCAGTTCTCCACAGCCATGCTGATAAGCTGCTTTCTCACAATCAGCTCCCAAAAAGGAGTCACGCTCCTTGTCCCCTCACCTCTTTTCAATCCTTTTGATCTTGCATGAGTGGTGTTACCTTCACCTCCTGAGTGCTGGGATTAAAGGCGTGCACCACCATGCCTGACTGACCCATTTATTAGGTGAGTCACTTTTTTCATAGTTCTTTTTTGATTTATTTGTATATTTTGGATATTAATTCTCTATTAGATATCTAGCTGGCAAAGATTCCTTCCCACTCTGTGGACTTCCTCTTCTCTTGTTTGTTTCATCAGTTTTTTTAAAAACTGATCTATGGAAAAGAAAACTAGAAAAAGATACTTATAAAATGAGAATCACTACTAAGTAGAGATAAAGAATTTTGCAAGTTTAGTGATAGTATGGTTGCTACTTGAAAATCAAGACAAAATTAAGCAAAGAGGGAGAATTTGTAATGAATAATTATAAAACTCAAGGGTATGTATGCTGCTCTAATTTATGAAGCTATCTTTCAAGATTCTCTACTTTGTTTTTCTTTTCTGGAATATCATTTATTATTTTCATTTTTAAATATGTATGAATGTTTTGCCGCATGTTTGTAAGGGCACCCATGTTGTGCAGTGTGTACAGAGGTCAGAAGAGGCTGTTGGATCCCCTGGAAATGGAGTAGTGGATGGTTGTTAGTCACCATGTGGTTGCTGAGAATCAAACCTGGGTCCTCTGTAAGAGCAGTGTTCTTAATGGGTGAGCTGTCTAGTCAGTGCCCCCTTTTTTCATAAAGCTTTTACTTTGACACATCAGGGAAAAAATTTTACAGGATCACATGGAAAATTAGAAATGGTCACAGAGAGAAACTAACCTAATCATAAATCACTGATGCCTATCAGGTAACACTTAAGCTGATGTTCTGGGAGTTTGACATTCTATAAGGCTGAAAATGAATGGATAAGTATTTTCCTTCTTCCTTGTCCTCTGCTTCAACAGAGTACACACCAATGTCCTCGTATTCCTTCTCTAGGGCAGCCATGTTCTCATGGTCCTCAGAGAATCCCCCTTGCTCTATGCTCTCATCCATATACCACTGCACAAATGCACAGTTGAGATGTATCAGGTCGAACTTTTAGTCTTTGCCAGCCATTTGCTCAGCAATGGCTGTGGCGTTGCTCATCATGCATAAAGCTTGCTGTACCTTGGTCAGGTCTCCACTAGGTACCACTGTGAGAGGATAGTAATTAATGCTAACCTTGAAGCCAGTGGAGCACCAGCCCACAAACTGGATGTTGCCCTTGATCATGATGGTGGCAATGGCAGGATTGACACTTTGGGAAACACATCGCCATGGTATATCAGGAACCAAGCCATGTATTTACCATGGTGAGGGTCACATTTCACCCTCTCATTGGCTGTCTCAAAGCAGACATTGGTGATCTCTAATAGAGAGCTGCTCATGTTAGGCTTTTTCAGCACGTATGACAGGGGCATATGTGGGCAGAGGGAAGTGGATGTGGGGCTAAGGCACCTAGTTGGTTTGTAATTCAGTCAAATATACATTTAAGGCTCCTTCAAATCTCAGGGGAACAGTAATGGAATACATAATTTGATAACAAGGTGGTTACACTTAGTGTAAGTTGGATACTCAATATTGAGGTTTCTACAACAGATGTCATAGATGGCCTCATTGTCTACTATGAGGGCACAATCAGGGTGCACCAGGGTGATGTGAGTGGTGAGGATGGAAATGTAGGGCTCAACAACAGTGGTAGAAACCTGGAAGGCTGGGTAGATGGAGAACTCCAGCTTAGACTTTTTTTTTTTCCTGTAATCCACAGATAGCAGTTCCATTAGCAGGAAGGTGACCCTAGAGTCAGTCCCCTGACCAAAGCTGTGGAAAACCTAGCAACCTGAGAGACCCATATACTGGTCATCTAGCTTGCAAATTGAGTCCAAGATGAGGACCATGATCTTTTTGCCAATGGTATAGTGCCTGCAGGCAATTATTAGCAGCATCCCCCTTGCTTTTGATGAGCTGCTCAAAGCAAAAGAGCTGGGGGTAGTTACTAGTATGAACTTTATCAATGAACATTGGTTCCAGGTCTACAAACACTGCCCTGCGCACGTGTGCCAGTGCCTGTCTCACTGAGGAAAGTGTTGAAGGAATCACTCCTCCCCCCTCGGCAATGGTCTTTTCACTTGGTATCTAGTCATCACGCTGGATGTTGTGTTCCAGGCAGTAGAGCTCCCATTGCTGAGCTGAACAGCAGCCTGGCCAACATGGATGGAGATGCACTTATGCTCTGTAGCTATGGGTTAGGAGAACAAAGGCAACAGAAGACACAGGTCCTGGTTACTATCCCTGATATGCCAAGACTCAAGGTAAGTAATGCAATGAAGCCATAATTATTATTTTTTCACATATTAAATGTACAAATTAATAGGACTTATTGAGTTATTTCCATTTACACATCTACTGTGTGTTGGATAGATATGATGAATAACAACATATACATGCGAACTATCACCATGAAACCTGTTACCTTTCATATTTTATATGTAATAATAATATTTTGCACAAAAGTGAATTTGTTATGAACAGTAATCTCATGAAAATCAAGGGTATGCAATGAAGCTCTTATTGGTAAAAGACTCTTGTCATCTCTTACACTTGTCTCTTTTCCTTTCTAAAATTAAAATTTAATTTGCAAATATTATATACTCTCCTAGCCTCAATCCTACTCTTCTGCTTCTCCTCACTGCATCACCTTTCCCAGTCCCTAAAAAACCATCCTAACTCCCCCTCCTCTTCCTCCTCCTCCTCTTCCTCCTCCTCCTTCTTATCTTTCCCCATCTTTACTAACTGCTATATGCACAAGATTGATTTACTAGTTTCTATAAATGAATATGTGGTATTTGCATTTCTGTGTCTGGCTTGGTTCACTGAGCATAATGTTTTCCAGTTCCATCCATGTTGCTACAAATTATAAAATTTCAATTTTTATTGCTGAATAACATTCCATTTTCTAAATATGCTGTTTTCTTCAGTCATTCTTTAGCTGAAGGACATCTTGTTTGAATCACTGTTTTGAATACTCTTGCAATGAATATGGGTGTTCAAATATCTCTTTCATGCAAAGACTTCATTTCCTTTGGGTGTGTAAACAGTTGGGTAATTACTGGATCATATAGCAGTTCTATTTTTTATTTTTTGAAGAATCTATATACTAATTCCATATTGGATGAACTAATTTACCTTCTCACCAGAAGTACATAGGAGTACTATTACTCAGGCTGGGGGAGATAGTTCAGTGAATAAAATGCCTTGTAAGCATGAGGACCTGGCTTCAGTCCTCAGAAATCATTAAGAGATGGCCTAGCTGTTAAGAGCGCCGACCGCTCTTACAGAGGACCCGGGTTCGATCCCCAGCACCCACATGGCGGCCGAGAACTGTCTGAAACTCCAATTCCAGGAGAACTCCAGCTCCAGGGGAATCGGAGACCCTCTTCTGACCTCCGCGGCATTGCACGACACGGGTGCACAGACCTGCATGCAGACAGTACATTGATACACATACAGAAATAAAAAAAAAGTAGCCTGGCATGGTGGTGTATACATGTAATCTTAGAGCTGGAGAGAGAGAGACAGGGGGATTCCTGGGGGCTGCTGGCCTTACCTACTCCACAAGCTCAGCACCCAAGTTGTCTTTTGGGTTAAGCACACACACATACACACACACACACACACACACACACAAAACAAAACAAAACAAAACAATGTTTCTATGTATCCTTATCAGCTTTTTTGTTTACATCCTGTAATTGTGTTTTACAGTTATGTTTCTGTGATGATGGTAAAATTGAGCATTTTTCATGTATTTGTTTGCCATTTGTAGATTTTTCTTTTGAAAAGTCTCTTCTTCTTTTGCTTATTTTTATATAGAATTTTATGTTGCTACTCTTCTTTTGAGTTCCTTTTATACTCTGGATTTCAATTCTTTCTTGGGGGTACCATTTGCAACACTTTCTTCCACGCTGTAAGTTGTCTTTCACTCTATTGATTGCTATGCAGAAGTGTCTTAGTTTGATGTATTCATAGTTGTCTTTTATATCCTTTTGTGGCTTGTGCTTCCAGGGTAATATCTAAAACATTGTTGCTTATACTAAAGACTTGAAGTACTTCTCTTAGAATGTCTTGTAGTCATTTCACTTCTTTCTATTTACATATCAGCTTCCTTCTCTTGACAAGACAGGATTTCTTAGCTCTTAAGATGAAACAAAATATAATCATTTAAGAAGAAAATATATATTTAATCTTGTTACCTCCTGCTTTAGGTCCCTCCAATGAATTCCCATTGCACTTATAATAAAGCGTAAAGTCTTTGTAAGGCATGTTAATGACTTACAAAGTCTTATGATATTTGATCCCCACCTATAATCTATCTCTATTCTCATAACCTACTAATTATGTTTATGTCTCTAACTTTGTGATTTAGCTCCTGTATTTAGGTATATCTATTCTCTGTTTGTATTAATCTTCCTTACAATTATGCTATTCATGAATGTTCCTATTTTTTGTCTAATTCCTTGTTCTAGTTTGTCTTCCATTGCTGTGACAAAACACTCTGATGGATACCAACTTGTGGAGGAAAGGGTTTATTCAGCTCACATCTCCTGGGTCACAGTTCACCACTCAGGGAGCCCAAGGCAGGAACTCAGGGCAGGAATCTGGAGGCAGGAGCTGAAACACAGGCCATGGAGGAATGCTGTTCACTGGCTTGCTCCCCTGGCCCATGCCCAGCCTGCCCTCTTATACAGTACACAACAACCTGCCCAGGGTGGCACCGCCCATAGTGTGCTGGGCCCTCCCACATTGCTTGACAATCAAGACAGTACTCCACAGATGTGGCCACAGGCCAATCCAATGGAGCCAATCCCCTAGTTGAGGCTCCCTCAACTCAGGTGTAACAAGTTGACACTAAAGTTTTCCAGCACAATTGACCCCTTGTCAACCTGACACCCAAAACACATCACTATTAAACCACCACCTTTCCAGTTCTTATCCCCAAAGTATGATGTTAACATTAATCACAATCTAAGACAGTACAAACTTAAAAGCCCCACAGTCCTTAAAATGTCCAAATACTTAAAAGTTCACAGTCTGTTAAAAGTCTCTTAACTGTGGGCTGATGTAAAATCCCAAACAAGTACTGTCTTATTTCAAAGGGAAGAATCAGGCACACCTAAACAAAACCTAAGTCCAGCAAGTAGCACAAGGCTGGACACTGGGGATTCACTCATGGTCTTCTGGGCTCCAAAGGGTTTTGGCAACAACCCTTCTCTGACTCTGCCATCCGTGGCACACACAGCTCATCTCGCAGGCCCAGGCCAGCTCCATTTCACACCTGCTGCTGCTCTTGGTGGTCATCCCATGGTCCTGGCATCTCCAAAAAGCTGGGGTCGCCACTGAAACTGAGGCTACCTTCACCAATGGTCTCTTCTGACCTCTCCTGGTGCAAAGCCTCAGCTCCTCTCCATGACCCCTGCAATCCTGGGGTCTTCACTGCAACTGAGGTGCACTTCAACCAATGGTCTTTCCTGACCTTTCACAGTGCTAAGCCTCGGCTGCTCTCTGTGACCCCCTCAAATTTCAACACCAGAACCATATAGGAGACTCTCACACACTACCAAGTCCTGCTTCTGGCTTGACATGGAGGCTCAGGCCCCTTCTGGAACATAGTTTCTGTGTGCTGACCCTGAAGAAATTCTTCCCAGAAGATTTCACCACAGTGATGCTGGTCTCTTGTTACAGCTGATTTTTCAGCCCTAGCTAACCAGCATCAATTGTGCCAGTAAAGCAAAGATTTACCTTCAGGTTCTGGTCTCTTGTTATTTACAGCTGATTCTTCAGCCCCAGCTGACCAGAACCCACAGATTAAACAGTCCTGATGATCTCTGCTTCCCTTTGAAACTAGAAACTTCACAATCCAGGCCTCCATCATCTACAACTCTTTCAGCAAAACTGTTCCAAGTTCCACAGCAATGATCTTTAGGCATTCAATGATTTTTCTAGCCCAAAGTTCCAAATGCCTCCACAATCCTTCCCCCAAACAACAAGGTCAGGTCTGTCACAGCAATAGCCCACTCTCTGGTACCAATTTCTGTTCTAGTTTGTCTTCCATTGCTGTGACAAAACACTCTGACTGACACCAACTTGGAGAGGAAAGGGTTTATTCAGCTTACATCTCCTGGGTCACAGTTCATCACTCAGGGAGCCCAAGGCAGGAACTCAAGGCAGGAACCTGGAGGCAGGAGCTGAAGCACAGGCTATGTAGGAATGCTATTTGCTGGCTTGCTCCCCTGGCCCATGCCCAACCTGCTCTCTTATACAGTACACAACAATCTGCCCAGGGTGGCACCACTCATAATGTGCTGGGCCCTCCCACATTGCTCGACAATCAAGACAATACTCCACAGATGTGGCCACAGGCCAATCCAATGGAGCCCATTCCCCAATTGAGGCTCCCTCAACTCAGGTGTGTCAAGTTCACACTAAAGCTATCCAGCACATTCCTGTTGAATGTAGATTGCATGATAGCCAAAACATACTGTCCTCATTTGTATGGCTTCAGTATCCGGGGTCATGTGTGTCACATTCTAAAGAGCAAATAAACATTTGTGAAGTCAATTTTAAAAGGGCAAGATGATTAAACATTAAGATTCAGATATTAGCAGAGTGACCTGACATTAAGGAGAAAAATTACATAAATAATAATAATAAGTCATATCATCTCATCATTTTTGAACACTTAAACTCAGTTTCACAGAATTCAAAAATCCTTGTTAACTCATTTAATAACCTCACCATCTCCTCAAGTGTATGCTGTGTGCTTCTCATTTTCTGTCTGCAGGAGATGTGGGGTATAAACCTTGAGTGGCTTGTTGATGTTCAAACAGCTGGTAAGAGGAAAAAGCAGATTTAGAGATATGGCCGTAGTGAGAATGTGAATGTAGCACACTTCCTGAGGGGACTGCCTTTCTTGCTTGTGTAGGGACATTGGTACCAAAATGAACCTGATTCTGAACTCTTTATATGTTCTCTAGCCAGAGTTACCTTTCAAGCCTAAATGTGTATCCTAACCTTAAGGTTGGAATAAGTAAGCATGCACAAGGGAAAATGAGTATGAGAGAGACAAGCTGTTCTCTATAGAGATGAATAAGACTCTAACAGGGAATTCTCCAATTTTGGAAATAATGAGCTAATGGAAAGAAGTGTGAAGGTAGGCTTTATTTTGCCATCTTTAATTTGTGTTTTTTTTTCAGAATGAAATAGTACTGAGATATTAATACTTGAGAGATTACATTGAATTATTTCTCATAGTTTGACTCAAAATATTAAATTCTCGCATAGTTATAAAAATTCCCCTAACCTGTGAAATATTTTATATATGGCATATATATGGCATTTGCAGAGATTTGCATATATATGGCATATATATGGCATTTGCAGAGATTTGCATATATATGGCATATATATGGCATTTGCAGAGAACTACTGAAGTGTGAGTTTAAATTACTCTGCCATTCACAAATCTCAGAAAAGGAAAAGTAGAAAAAGTTAAGGGTAGGTGAAAGCAGTACAGAATCATGCTTAAGAGGAAGATAAAATGGTTTTCCTGACCCATGTGGTGGAATGTGGAATACTTTTTATTCAGTGTGTGCTATTTGCCACAAGATGGCAGCTAAACAATTGGCATTCAATATGGTAAAGGCAGGTAGGCAGTGTTGTGCAGAAATCCTGTCTTTAATGAAGTGCAAATTGAAATTCAAAATGTGCTTCAAATAATATACAAACTTATAAAAATCTATGATGTATCACCTTGCTCTCAAATATATACATTGCCAAAATCTTCCTGTGTTTATAGATCTTTAATATTATGAGAAGAATGGCATTGATATGAGCCTAGAAACATCCTGAGTAAGTCTTATTAAAGTCCAGTTAAGTAATTAAAATATAAGCTATGTAAGATGAAAGTATCTTGTAGAAAAATGAAAATGTGTAATTTGGACAGAAAAAAAAAAAAAAAAACGGGCTACATTAACCAGCCCAGCAACAATGCTCAATCTGATTCTCAAACCAATGGTTTAGGAAACTGCATCCATCATTCAGAAAGTTGAATTATCTGAGAAAAGCCATTTTCAAAATAATAGTCAGACATAAACCCTTAATTTGTTAGGCTCAGCTTCCTACATAAAGTTCTTTCTTTCCTCTGAATTCTTATTAGAACTTGTGTACAAACTATTTATTTTGGGATTTAACCATACTTGAGCCTAAGATGTAATTATTTTTTGTGTATTTATTTTAAAAATTAGATCAGCAAATCTGACCGAAGACAGTAAAAATCTCTACAATGAAAAATTTAAATCCTTCAAGAAGGAAATTAAGGAAGGTACCAGAAGATGGAAGAGCCACCCATGTTTATGGATTAGAAGAAACAATATAGTAAAAATGACCATCCTGCCCAAAGTAATATACATATTCAATGCAATCCCAATTAGAATCCCCATGAGCTTCTTCACAGACCTAGAAAAAAATCCTAAAGCTCATATGGAGAAACAAAAGACCCCAGATAGCCAAAGCAACCCTGAACAAAAAGAGGAATTCAGGGGGCTTACCATACCAGACTTCAAACTCTATTACAGGGCTATAGTCATAAAAGCAGCCTGGTTGTTCCAGTTTTGTGTATTTTAGTAGGATCAAAAGGTTATGCCTGGACAAGCTGGCAGCCCATGAAAGAAAACAGCCAGAATTGACTAGAGACCAAGACAANGATTCCCGCACCCACATGGTGAACTAAAGACATCCTCGTTTAACTGGACGTGGATGGCACAATGCTTGAATCCTAGCACTCATGGAGGCAGAGTGCCGGCGATCCTGCTGTGAATTCAAGGCCAGCCTGTCTACAAATGAGTTCTAGGCCAGCTGGGGCTATAGGGAGATGCTTGTCTCGAAAAAAAAAAAAAAAAAAAAGAAAGAAAAAAATTGCATTTCCTTATTATTAGTGATGTTGAACACACTTTTAAATGTTTATTACACCCCTGTAATCCCAGCACTTGGGGGGCAGAGGAGAGCGTATATCTGAATTCAAGGCCAGTCTGGTCTACATAGTGATTCCAGGGACAGCTGGGGCTAAAGGGAGACCTGTCTCAAAAGACCCCCCCAAAATGATGCTTCTCAGACATCTTTACTCTTCACTTCTGAAGCCTCTATTCAGCTCTTGACTCCATCTTTTGAGTGGATCATTTGTTTTTTCTTCTTTTTTTTTTTTTGTTATTTTATTCTCTAGATTTGAATATTACATTGTATATGGTATGTTTTGGGCTTCCAGCATTCTCTGTGAGTTTTTTTTTTTTCTTTACTTGTTCACTTGTTTCTTTCGTTCTATCCAGAAGCTCTTGAGTTTTAATAAGGTCCCATTTGTCACCATCATGACCTATTTTTGGTGCAAGCTGCTGTCTGATTTTAGAATGCTTTTCTCCTATACCTATATCTTGTAGATTAGACCAACTTTCTTTCTATCTTCAGAGTTTGGGGTTTCTCACGAGGCTTTGATTCCATTGGAGTTGTTTTGTACACAGTGAGAGGTGGGGGTTTAATTTTTTTCTCTACAAGTGTGATCACAATATGCCAACACTATTGTGCGAAGTGTTATCTTCCTCCATTGAGTCTTCTTGGCCATTGTCGAATATGAGGTGGCTGAATTTGGTTTGCTCATGTCTAGTCTTGAATTTTGTCCATTGTCATAGGGTCTGTTTTTGTGCCAGTAACCAGGCTGGGTTTTTTTTTTTTTATTGATGCTTTGTGTATTTCAACATCATTTCCAATTCAGTTCAGGCATATATCCCTTCCCTTGCCCCCACCCCCCCCACGTATCCCAGATCAATGCATTCTGCTGTAACTTTCTGCATCTTTCTCTGTCTTTCGTTTTTTTGTTTTTTTTTTTTTTTTAACAATAAGTGATATTTTGTGAGTACAAGCATCCTTCATGTAAAACCAATTTGCAAGCAGTTGTGTGCCCAAACCCATACGCTCATGGGTCCCAACCATCCAGCAGGGGGGAGCTTGTATTTTCAATCAAGTTGATCAAATGAGTGTCCCAGTCTATTTTGTTGTAGTTTCAATCACATTCACCCCCATCGCAGCCTTACATTCTCTACGCGCCACCTCTTCTTCGCAGATTGTTCCAGGCTTAGAAAAGGGGCACAGGGGGATGAAAAGCAAAACAGTCTGCTTTTCCCTCTGGGGAGTGTTGTCATCTAATGGGAATACTTCAAAAACCTATACTCTACTAAATTTGAATACCAAAGATAAATCAATGAATACCTGACATCATGGAGTGCACCAAGACTTAAGCAGGAAGAGACAGACAGCTTAAACAGACCCATAATAAATTATCTAGGAACAAGCCTAATCAAACACACTAAAAATCTGTACAAAGAAAAATTTAAATCCCTCAAGAAGGACATTGAAGAAGATACTATAAGATTGAAAAAACGCCCCATGCTCATAGAATGGAAGAATCAATATAGTAAAAATGACCATCTTTCCCAAATTAATATACAGATTCAATGCTATCCCAATTAAAATCCCCACAAGCTTCTTCACAGACCTAGATAAAAAATGAAAACCAAAAGTTCATATGGAGAAAGAAAAGACCCCAGATAGCCAAAGCAACCCTGAGAAAAAAGAGCAATACAGGGAGGATGGCCATACAAGACCACAAACTATATTGCATGCCTATTGTCATAAAACAGCCTGGCATTGGCACAAAAACAGGCCTGTAGGTTAATGGAACAAAACTGAGGCTTCAAACCTGAGCACATCCAATTTCTGACACCTCATATTTGACAAAGGTGCCAAGAAGTCTCAATGGAGGAAAGACAGCATCTTCAGCAAATGGTGTTGGCATAACTGTATCACCACTGTACAAGAATAAAACTAAAGCCCTACCTCTCACCGTGTACAAAAATCAATTCCAAATGGATCAAAGACCTCAATGTGAAACCCAAAACTCTGAAAATGACAGAAGAAAACATTGGCATTAACCTATAAGACATAGGAATAGGAAAAGACTTTCTAAACCAGACAGAAGCTGTGTAAATAATAAGGTCAATAATTGACAAAAGGGACCTTATTAAACACAAGAGCTTCTGGATAGCGAAAGAAAAAATTGAACAAGTGAAAAAAAAAAAAAACTCACAGAGTTGGAAGAAACCTTCAACAGTGATACATCTGATAGAGCATTAACATCCAGAGTATATAAACTACTCAAAAACCAAAGGAAGAAGAAAACAAATGATCCACTCAAAAGATGGAGTCAAGAGCTGAATAGAGGCTTCAGAAGTGAAGAAGTAAAGATGTCTGAGAAGCATCATTTTTGGGGGGGTCTTTTTGAGACAGGGTCTCCCTGTAGCCCCAGCTGTCCTGGAACTCACTATGTAGACCAGACTGGCCTTGAATTCACAGAGATACGCCTGCCTCTGCCCCCCAAGTGCTGGGATTACAGGGGTGTAATAAACATCTTAAAAAGTGTTCAACATCACTAATAATTAAGGAAATGCAATTTTTTTCTTTCTTTTTTTTTTTTTCGAGACAGCATCTCCCTATAGCCCCAGCTGGCCTAGAACTCATTCTGTAGACCAGGCTGGCCTTGAATTCACAGAGATCTGCCGGCCTCTGCCTCCATAGAGTGCTAGGATTAAAGGCATGTGCCACCACGTCCAGCTTAAAGATGGTTCTTAGTCACCATGTGGGTGCTGGGAATCAAACCCGGGTCCTCTGCAAGGGCAGTTGGCATTCTTAACTGCTGAGCCATCTCTCCAGCCCCAGAAAATGCAAATTAAAACTACCTTAAGATACCATCTTACTTTGGTAAGACTAGCTATGATCAAGAAAACAAAGGAGCAAGCAGGAGTTGTTATTTTAATATCAGACAAAATAGACTTCAAAGTAAAAGTAATCAGAAGAGATAAAGAGGTCCATTGCATCTTTATCAAAGGAACAATTACCATGAAGATTTCACAGTCATGACTATATATGCACCAAACTCTGGTGCATCAAACTTTATAAACACAGTTCTCCATAAAAACAGCCTGATACTTGTACAAACACAGACCTGTATACCAATGGAACAAAACTGAAGATCCAAACTTGAGCACATACAATTTCAGCTACCTCATAGTTGACAAAGGACCCAAGATGACTCAATGGAGGAAAGAGATAGCATCTTCAGCAAATGGTGTTGGAAAAACTGGATTACCACTTGAAGAAGAAAATTAAACCCCTACTTCTCATGCTATACAAAAATCAACTCCAAGTAGATCAAAGAGAACACTTAAGAAACTGAAAATGAGCCTACCACCTGACCCAGTCATACCACTCTTGGGTATATACACATAAGACTCATCCTATCACAGAGATACATGTACTGGAGCTCTTTATTCAAAATAGCAAAGAGCTGGAAGCAACCCAAGTGTCCCTCAACTGATGAGTGGAGAAAATGTGGCACATCTACACAATGGAATTCTATACAGTGGTAGAAAAATGACATCATGAACTCTGGAGGTAAATGGATGGAACTAGAAGCCATTATGTTAAGTGAAGTAACACAGTCCCAGAAAAACAAATGATGAATGGAATCCCTCATTTGTGGATGCTAGCACCAAATCCCTAGTTGTAAGGCAAACTGAGTAACATTAATGTTATATTTCCTTTTATCTGAAAACAACATGCTCTTATAATGTGAATCCCTTAATGTGCTCTAGAATTAAACTACCACCTATTTAAAAAAATAGATAAAAAACTGGGCATGGTAGCACATGCCTTTAATCCCAGCACTCAGGAGGCAGAGGCAGGCGGATCTCTGTGAGTTCAAGTCTAGTCTTGTCTACATAGTGGGTTCCAGGACAGGTAGGGCTACAGGGAGACCCTGTCCCAAAAACACCAAAAAAAATTAGATTGTAAGATAAGAATCATATTTTACTTCTTTCTTTTTTTCTTCTCCCATCTTCCTAATCATGTATTACATGTAACACAGTGCTGTTTGGCATGAGCATATTACCATGGATCATATATCATAATATTTAAGAAAGGTTCCTAATATTAGCAGACTAGACTGGCTCCTGAGCTGTCTTCTGGGCTTCCTGTTGGTAGAGTGAGTTCATTTAGTATTGAGAAACCATCTTTGCTGGTAAGCCATCTGGCTACAATCTTGAAGAATATTTCCTTAAGTGCAAAAAAGGTTTTGTTTTAAGTATCTGAAAATTGTACAACCTGTTCTACAGGGAACAGTTTCTGTTGCCATTATTTTCTGGCAGAGATTTTTTTCCCTCCATATGGGGATTCATAACATTGGTGCTCTATCTTATCTTGTCATGGAGAACTTGGGTCACTATGGGTGAGGTCTCTTGATATGTGGTCAGTTCTGCTGGAATGTTACTTAACTATCATCTCTTCTGTTGAGTCTGCTTCTGGCTGTTTGACAGAGAAAAGGAGATAAAGTGGTAGTGAAACCATTAAGAACATGTGTCCCAAAATATTTCAAACAAAATCAAGGGAGGAAATGTAAATTTGGAGAGAGCTATTTGGCCATTTGTGATTTTCAATGTGCAGAATGCCATAAAGATTCTCCTGGGAGGGATGTCCTTCACATACCAAGCCCAGAAAACAGCCTTGGCTCATCAGATACTGGTAATTGGGGCTGCAATAAACCTGAATAAACAGACTCTGAAACAGCCCTTATCTTCCACTGGCTGATATATCCTTCCTCCATATAATATATCTCCTAATAATATCCCTGGAATTACTTCCCAATTCCTAAATCCATTTGTCCTTCCATGCCCTCAGAAATTTGTTGTTATTTCCCTAAAATGTATCAAAACATTATGTTTGGGCATTTATTTGTGCTTTACTCTCGGTAATGATCCTCACGTACATATGAATTTAATAGTTTTTCTCCTATTCTCATATTAATATCTTTTATAAGCTGGGTTCTCAGATCCAGGCAAAGAGCCTACATACAAAGAATGATCTCTCTCCCCTTAAGTGGAAGTGGGAGATAACAAAAATCCATTGAAATTGACTGTGCTAAGCTTTCTGGTTGGTGTTTTCATATACAGTGTCACATATAATCATCGAGATTATGAATTAAATGTTACAGCCAAGGAATCTTGGGCTTATGAGGTGTATAACTTTCTTAAACTATGTGTTTAATGTTTTATCACATAACATCATCTGATAATGTATATTGTGTGGTAGTGAAAAATTTAACTCAGATCTTTTTTTTTTTTTTTTTTTTTTTTTTTT
>VZQC01012477.1:57919-99234 GCA_009823505.1 Rhizomys pruinosus | reverse complement strand
AGCATCAGAGAGGGTGGGCATTCTTTGAACACATTGGCCTCTGGAGGATATTTCAGAGCCAAAGTATAGCAATATTTTGTATATTACTATAGTGAAGGTCAAGGATTCCATCCTGTTCTAGTCAATGATGTCGGCAATTCTGTTTTTAATTAAGAACAATGTACACATTCAGAAAATGCCTCTTAGAAGATAATCTTGTCAGTTTATGATAAATTTCTTCTACACATACTGCTACAAATAAATACACAGGACCATGATTTGTGAATCTGTTCTCTCTTTTGATTTCTTATTTTTGGAGGTCTTTTCCTGGTCTCTTTGCCACACAGTGATATTCTTTCTGGAGTTATTACCTCACTGAGTCTAGGCTGGTGCACAGTTTTTAAATTTTATTTTAATTTATTTTAAAATTTTTAATTTTTAAAACTTTTTTAAAATTTATTATTTTATGTGTATGAGTGCACTGTCTGCATGTAGGTTGGTGCACCCATGTCGTGCAATGCTGTGGAGGTCAGAAGAGGGTGTTGGATTCCCCTGGAACTGGAGTTAAAGATGGTTCTTAGCCACCATGTGGGTGCTGGGAATCGAACCTGGGTCCTCTCCAAGAGCAGTTGGTGCTCCTAAATGCTGAGCCATCTCTCCAGCCCCTTTATTTTATTTTTTAAGACACAGTCTCCTTGTAGTCCCAGTGGGCCTGGAACTTGCTTCATACACCTGATTCGCCCCAATGTCACAGAGATCGACTTGCCTCTGCCTCCTGAGTTTGGCATTAAAGGCATGCACAAGCAAACCTGGCTGCTGCACAGTTCTACAGGTGGGCTCAATTTAATCCCCTTGATGATTCTCTACCTTCCCTGTGATTCTTTTGTTTTGCTTATAAGAAAGCAGATAAATCATCACCAGTGGACATCACATTGGTCCACCCATGAGAAATTGATACTTCCTTTTCCATGTTTTCAGTGCGTTTTTCCATTATTCTATTGCAGGATTTAGACTGCAAATGTTAGGATGGCCAGATGTAGCAAATCAATCTACACATATGTCCTAAATCTTGCATGCTGACAGACAATATAAACTTGTTCAGCTGAAATTCATATGTAGCCTGAAATACCTTTTCTGGCAACCTGAAATTTGAAATTCATTGTAATGTGTTTCTGCTCTTTTATTCTGACTTCCTCCAAATGTAATCCTCTCATTTAAACCAAACATCTGCAGTGCCTAAACAATGTCTACCTATGATAGTTTCTCAATGTTTAAAGGAAGGAAAAGAAATAGGCTCTAGGGTGTGTTCAATTAGCTCAACTGATTGACTGCTATGAAGTATTGGTGTCCATTGTTTAAAGGAGGGTGGATGAGAAATAATCTCGATCAACCACCATGGGACCTATGTAAAACAAATAACTTTTAGTTAACATTTAACATAACAGGCTTCATTGTAACATTTTCATACTTATCTCACTATACTTTGTTGTTATTTGATCACTGCACTCCTCTCTGTCTTCACCCTTCTTCTGCCCCGTTTCTGCACACAGAGAGTCCTTACTTCCACTTTCATTTTGCATATATTCTATTACTTTCTTCTGTTTCCCTCTCCCTACCCCTTTATACCTCTTCTTTATCTCTCATAGATCTCTTTCATTTTTATTTTTATTTTTTTGTATTTTGATATTTTGAGACAGGGTCTTACTATGTCTCCCCGGCTGATCTGGAACTTTCTACATAGACCAGATGGCTTTGAGCTCACAGAGATCTTCCTGCCTTTGCCTGCAGAATCTGTGCTCCTCTCTTAGAATTTTAGAAATAGTTGGAAGAACAGCTGCATGGGTCCTAGAAAGAATAAATGTACTTTATATTTGTAGGTGCAGTGTTTGCACAAAGGACTCTAACTGATCCTTTTAACAGTACATTTGAGGAGGGCTGGAGAGTCCCATCTTTTTTCAGAATAGAGTAATACTTGGGGGATGAAAAGCTTACCCAAATACACACATGTACTAGAATACAGCTGTCCAATATCATTCTTTCTGTATCGAACTCAGTAGTGGAACTAATGGTCATTCTTCTTTCCGTGCTGTTTTTGCTTCTCCTTCTAGGCCTCTCTGTCTTAACTGACCACACCTGTAATTCACTTTGCTGACACTGGCAGACATTCAAGCCTGAGGTAATAGCTAAAAATAGGTATTAACAAGGTACCTTCCTAGATTTGTCCTGGATACAAGTAGAATATGTGTTTGGATTTGTCCACTTTTTCCTTTCCTTACTTGACTGTAGCAAGGGACAGTAGTACAGACTTCTTAGGCTTCTCCAAACACTGTGAAGTGTTAAATCATTGGCATTGGTATTTTCTCCACCAGAGTCTGGTTTTGTGGTGTGGATCAATCAAAAGCAGAAGCTGAGGCAGGTGTTCACTGATGAGGAATGCTTGGCTACAGAAAGCATCCTTAACTCAATCTTAGTTGATACGTTCCCTTGATCCCTGTTTGGTGCCCAATTATCCTCATTTATTTATTTACTAGCATACAAGATAATTCACTATGTCTTTTTTGTTTTTAAAAAATGGAATTGACTTTTGTTGTTTCTCTTTTCCTCTGTCTTTTCTTCCCCTACTCCCCTTGTACCTTCCCAATATCCTCCTTTCTATTTTCATGTCATACATATCCCTTTGCTCTTCCTCACTTCCTCAATACCTCTTGCTCCCCTCTTGTGGTCTCTTATCTAAGCTTATGACCTTAATTCCCCCTCAGCCCCTGCTATGTGCCTACATGACCCTTAAAAGTTAGGATTCACATAGTGGAACATGTAATTTAGGCAACTTCCATTCCTACTGCCTGATCAGTTCACAAACTTGGTCAAAAGAGCTTCATTTTGTCTGAAATTTTCCCTTGGATTTGGAGCATCTGTGTACATCTGAAATTCTGAATCCATCTCTAGTCTCTTTAGAATTAACATTGTGAAAATATTATTTTCTGTTTATTGATTTATTTGTTTATTTATTATGTGTATGAATATACTGTCTGCATGTAGGTTTGTGCACCTGTGTCGTGCAATGCCGCAGAAGTCAGAAGAGGGTCTCGGTTTCCCCTGGAACTGGAGTTAAAGATGTTTCTTAGCCACCATGTGGGCGCTGGGGATCGAACCAAGGTCCTTTGCAAGAGCAGTCGGTGCTCTTAACCGCTAGGCCATCTCTCCAGCCCTGAAAATATTATTTTCAGACAAATTCAATGTCTCCATTTAATATCATCTGTGAACTTTTATTTTCTTCCATCCAGACTCTTTCAGCACATTACTAATGTATTTCAGCACATTAGTAATTATACAACGGTATAATTAGTTTAATTTTTATTAATGTTTATTTCTGTTTTTAAGTTAGATATAGCAGTTTTGTAATGCACAAGGAGAGTGTCTATCACTCAAGAGGTCAGAGCATATGCCTGATCTTCATCTATATCCCCATCTATACTAAAAGTTATTTCCTTCTTAAGAGATTGGCCTATATTCTCTTGCCCCTGTTAATGAACTACATTGCAAGATTACATCTCACTTTCTTTACCTAGAAAATCAACACCATCTCAAGTAAATTTAGAAATCTTGTTAAATTAGCCTGGAGTGGTGGCACACGCCTTTAATCCCAGCACTCAGGAGTCAGAAGTAGGCGGATTCCTGTGAGTTCAAGACCAGCCTGGTCTACATGGTGGGCTCCAGGCCAGCTGGGACTAAAGGGAGACCCTGCCTTGAAAAGACCCCCCAAAATTATGATCGTTTCCAATTTCCATGCTACTACCCAAGCTTGTGGATTTTCATCTAGGATTCTGGTTCTACATCTCTACACATTGGGGTAGAGGAGAACTTATGCAGCCTTATCAAATAACAAGAGTAGATGAATATTCATTCAAGTTGTCCATGGGCAGTATATTAGCTTCCCATGGACTTAGAACCCTGTTGCCTCTGGATAAAGAGGGAACACTGGTGAAAACTCTTTGGGTTCAGGAGCTATCTTTTAGGAAGCTGAGGCACTTAAGTTGAATGGAAAGAGTGGTCTTGGGTCCCTGCATTTTTTAGAGAAAGCAGTCACTGTTTACAGTGCATTTTGTTGGTTGGTGCAGCATGTTGATGTTAGAAGCAATACTCTCATTCATTTCTAATTGACAGGGAAAATATCAAAGAACTAGATATCACCAAGTTAGTTTTGTAACTTTTGATTAAGAATTACACACAAACATGGAGAAGAGAGGAGGCAGTATTTCCCTTCATTCATTCTCTGTGTTAGTGGGCAGTGGTATGGATATGAATTGGGCAGACTACTAAGTGGCGCTTAGAACCACTTAGACCTTTCAATCTCAGGATCAAGTCACTTTTCATTAAAAGATCAAGCTTTCTTTTTTTACAAATGAGAAAAGTGTGCCATTGCCAAAGAGGTGTTCACTAAATATATCTGCTTTGCAGAAGAAAGAAGCGAATCTGGCTTTTGATGAATTTATTACGATACAGAGCTGACAGAGGAGTAATCATAACTGAATGAGATACTGACCAGTGTCTATGCCACCACTAGGCATGGTGGTCCACACCTGTCTCGGCACTTGGGAGACAGATGCAAGTGCAAGGTCAGCCTGGTCTACATGATGAATTCCAGGCAGCCAGGGATATACATTGAGACCCCGTCTCATAAAACCAAAACAAAGGAGAGGACCAGCTAGACCTGCTCCTCAAAAACAATTGCTTTAGCTAGTTGTGCTGTTCACATAGACACAGCCCAGCCTAGCTTTGAACTTGCCATTCTTGTGGGTTGGACTTCTGAATAGCTGGGTCTATACCACTAAGCCTGGCTTTCTTTCTTCTTTAAATATATCTTTTATGCTTAAATTTCAACATAGTTTAGTAGAGATTTATGCAAATAAACATATGATGATATAGAGAAAGAAAAAATGACACTGTGTCCATAAGTATAGTGTTTGACAGCATGGGCTTTGAAATATGACACAGCTTAGGTCCCATTTTATCTCTACTATTTATTAATTATATGGGCTAGAGTAAATTACCTAACTTCAATAATAAAATGAAGATAATCATACCTACTGTGAAGATTGCTGAGAAATTATGATAATGCTGGTAAAGTGTTGAGCATAGTGTCTAATAAAAAAGCATCCAGGTAGTGCCACCTACTATTTATATTAATGTTTCCTTCATAGTACTTTTTTTTAAAGTTCTTTCAAATCTTACTTTATTCAAATGTTCTAATTCTCCTCAACATAAAAGCCCCAACTAAAGGGAAAGTTCTTAAGAATGTTGTCATTTTTCCTATTGGAATAATTGCTGATCTAGATATGAACTCCCACTCAGATACTGGTCTTTTCTGTTTCCAATTTTGGCCAATGAGATTGGCTTTACATTCAATAGATATCAAGTTGGAACACACTGCTCCCAAAATGGTGATCACTGATATCACTCGTCATTATCTGGGGGACAGTTATAATAGACAAGCTGTCCTTGAGGTGTTTTAATATTTTTGAAAAAAAAAGGTAAGTTAGAATCAAGATGTTTTTGACATATGTCAAAACACTCACTAGTAAGTACTTGGGGGTTTATTATGAAGAAGGAAGTATATGGATCATTTAAAATGGCATTCCATAGCAAGGTACAATGACCAAGATCTAACTAGTCATGCAAAAATAGGCCCTGATCATAATAAATAAAGGAAGTTCTAGGACTGGGAATATGGCTCAGTGGTAGTGTTTACCCTCCGTGTTTGCGGTTCATTTCTTCACACAGCAACAACAAATAGACAAATGAAAAACCTAAAGGAAGCCAGGCGTGGTGGTGCACGCCTTTAATCCTAGCACTTGGGAGGCAGAGGCAGGCAGATCTTTGTGAGTTCAAGGCCAGCCTGGTCTACAGAGTGAGTTCCAGGACAGCTGGCTACAGGGAGACCATGTCTCGAAATAAGACAAAAAAAAACAAAAAAAAAAAAAAAATAGAAAAAAGAAAAACCTAAACGAAAGAAGCAAGCCCTAGACAAGGCAGTTATTATCTTTTTGTTCTTGCTTTTCCTGGACTTGGAGTTTATGCTTATTCTTTCTCATTATATGTCACCAAGACTTCATCTCAGGGGATCTAGAGAGATGGTTCTGCAAGGACTCAGTTTCAATTCTCAGCATCCACATGGTGGATAACAACCATCCATAACTTAAGTACCAGTAGAACCCAACTCCCTTTCTGTCCTCCATGGGCATTGCATGACATGGATGCACTTACATACACACAGGCAATACACTCATAAAAATAAAATAAATAAAATATTTTAAAAATACTTTATTCCAGGATACTGTTGGAGATCATACTTGTGGAAAAGACTTGGATTGGACTATTGGTTGGCTAAGCATCACTTGGAAAGCTTATTAAAGCAAATAATTTCCCTTAATGGGTCTTACCAACATACTTCTTGCATGATCCATCTGGGAAAATTCACAGCCCGAATTATTATTTTTTTGATGATAATATTTATGGAGCCCTTTGCAATGAGCTGAGCACTATTGTAGAGAACATATATTCATCATCTCTGAAATATTCTTAACCATCTTGTTCCACAGGATTCTGAATTCCATTAAGAAAAGAGCAAAGGTCTGCTTTGTTCACTGTTGTGAATCTATCTTTTAGCAGAATGAGTAGCATTTATTAATTCTCTGGTAAATATTCTGGATGGAAAATTTCCTTTTTCTTTAAGAGGAAATTGACACGCAGAGAGATTCACTTTACCAAGATCATCCAGTTACAAAAAGGAAGTAATAGGCTTTCCTATATAGCAGGGCAGTGTATTGTGATAGCTGAAAACACAAACTGCAGAGGGAGGAGACCCATCACTTTCTAAATATGAAAACTTGGAGAAATGGACTCATTCTTCTGTTCTTCAGTTCCTTCATCACTAAAATTGGACTGATGCTTTAAGTAAATACACTTAATTTCCTGTCTTTGGCAACAAGATAGTGACTTACAAAGCATATCCATAATGGCATGTAAAAATTAAGCATCAAATTTAGTAGATTATATTTAACTAATATTAACCAAGACAACAAGTTTGGAGGGTTTACACAACTTAAGTTACTTTCAAAATGGTGCTTAACAAGAGCATCTCTCATGAACCTGGCACTGCTGTATATAGTCTCCCAATATTACTATAGTTTAACTCTTTTTTACCTGGATTTCATTTTTATCCAGATGGGACAGAATGTTAATAATCAAACAGGTATTCAGGTATATGAAATTTGTCTATTGAACTCAATGCAATTTTCATAGTCTCATATCAGTAGATAGGACATGAAAAAACTTTAGAGAAACTAGGACACAGTATATTCATAGTCTGTTACCACTTACTTAACTAAAGAATCTTTCAAATACTTAGTTTCAAACCCAGTGAACATTTATTTGGATATCTACTTTACATTAGACATGGTTTTGACTGGATGGGTTCTAGTATAAACAAATGAGAAAACATCTAAAAACACAATGGTGTTTTCCTCTAGTAGGGTGTGATAGAAAAACAGAATACAAACAGTCCAAATAATGATACCTTATAAACAAAACAATAAATCAAAGTACGGGGCCACGAAAGAATAGAGATGGTGCTGTCAATTTATAAATAATCATGGGAGGCCTCTTTGCTAAAGTGATAAGCCAAGAGAATTTCTTGTGATAAAGATATCAGGTTCAATGGACAAGAAATTCACTTGATGATCTTAAATTCTGCTTCACATATTTGAGAACCAGCATGAAATTCAGTGTTGCTGCTGAAGGCTGAAGAGTGGAGAAAGAAGGAAACCGTAGCATATGGAGTGAAGAGATTAGTGGAAGTCATGTGATATGGAACTTATGGGTCATCAGGAAGGTATTTCATTTTATTGTGAGCAACATAAGACTTTATTATTTGGATGACGACTTGAATTAATTATATTAATTTTATATGTTTGGTATGATATCACTTATATGATATTCCATATAAGTGATCATTCATAGTAATAGTTTGGAAAATTTAAACATCACAAATATCTTAACTGTATACAAACTTTAACTTTTTTTTTGGTCTTTTCAAGACAGGGTCTCCCTGTAGCCCCAGCTGTCCTGGAACTCGCTCTGTAGACCAGGCTGGCCTTGAACTTACAAAGATCTGCCTGCCTCTGCCTCCCAAGTGCTAGGATTAAAGGCGTGTGCCACCACACCTAACTACAAACTTTAACTTTTAGCTAGTCAAATGATTTGTTGAGGGTGACATAATAATTTTTCCCTGAATCATTGGAGTAAGGTTTCTGGTATTTGTTTAATTTTCTTACTGTATTTTCTGACACTTGTTTGTTTGTTTTTCCCACAGTATAGTACAAATGAAAAGCTTACATCTCTTAACTGGAATTTCTTCTTCTAGGCTATTCCAGCTGCTGTGTTGTCTTTTCTCTAGGGGTCTGGAAACGTGTCCAATAATAAAATGTACATTAGCTCTTCAGATAGGGAAGTGGGTAGCTCTTCAGGGAGAGTTGTGATAAACTTGGAGATGTCCTGATAGGAAGAACTTTAACGTTTTCATTTTAAACTTTTCCTGTTCCGGTGCACTTTGATAATGTAACATTTCTAGACTCTTTTAAACATTGATTAACTGGGTAGCAAAAAAAGATTATATATGATTCCATGTATATAAAGTACCTAGGGTTGTCAAATCCATAGAGACAGAAAGTAGAATCATGGTGGTCAGGAGGTAAGTTGAGAAAATGAGGTGTCCAATATGTGTAGAATTTCTGTCTTGCAAAATAAGTTCTGGAGCTGCATGATGGCAGCAGTTGCAGAACACTGTGAATATATTTAATAACATTGACTTGTGAATCTGAAAATTTAAAATTGTAAATTATATGTTATATGTACTTTTTCAGTTAAAAATAAATTGATAGAATGCAATAGGCAAAGTAATGAAAATAAATTAGCAATATAATCTTGCTACAGAATGATAAAATTAGTATAAGATCATGACCTTTTTCCCAGTTCCATTTCTATCTGTTCAAGAAGCATTTGCTTTCTATTATGTATATGATGGAAGGTTTTGAGCCAAGGACAAAGAAAGGAATAAGATTATGATTTTGCCTTGGAGCTTAGTGAGGTACAAATAGACTTGTGAACAATAACAATAAAATAGAATAATGTTTATGGAATGGTAGAGTTATGAGCAATGAAATTTGAACACTAGCAAGTCAGGAATAGTATAAAGTAAGGTGACTCCTAAATTGGATTTTAAAAGGTAAGTTTTCATGTTTGGCTTGGGAAGAAGAAAGAAGAGCAGTTCAACAATATGCTTCCAAGGACTGTATAATTTTTTTAAGGAAACTTTAATGTAGAAGAAGCTATGATTGATGGGATAGATGATGTTGAGAAAGACTTAAGATATAGAAATTATAGTGGACTCATCAGTTGAGCTGAAAACAGAGCAATAAGGTGATGATATCTAATGGTTTTAATTATTTCTTTCATTCTGGGGACTGAAACCAGGCCTTGTGAAATACTAAATATATGCTCTACCCCTGAGCTATACATGTACCCCAACTCCTAGGTTTTTGTTTTTGGTCTTGGGTAAGTGGTACAAAGTTTGCAGTTTAACTCTTCGATATAGGCCAGTGTTGAGGCATTATCAGTACTTATCTAAATGTATTAACTTCAGGAAAGCCAGAGTATTTATTTACAATCGTCATTCAATCTTCTTGACTAAATACAGATAGGTTATTGGGAGAAGGCTAAAGTGAAATAGCTGCCACATGGCGTCAATGATAGCATTCATAGTTTAGGTCATTTAGCATCTGTATTATTTCCTTGCTAGATTTGGAGGCTGAAAACCGAAAGGTTACTTTTCAGATTCTTTTGCAACTAGTATGGCGGCATACTGTTTGGTCCTGCAGGTCACATGTCATGTATGAGAAAGGGATGTACTGGTAAGTGATGCAGAGTAGAAACTGCATTGGGAAAGTGGATGTTCTGTCAGCCAGGGAAGCTAAGGCATCTCTGGTCCGTCTGAAACAATGGTGCAGTTTATGGCTCCCATCTCAAGTTAAAAGTGTGAAACGGGAGGCAGAAATAGTAGTCTTTCCACTATAACCATTCTAAGCTGTGGCTGAGCTTCCCTTCTTGTTTCATCATTGCTCCTGGCTTTTTGACATCCAAGACTGGTTTCTGGTCCTCTCAGAGTCTATTTTCTTTTTGAAATTAATACTGTGTGTGTGTGTGTGTGTGTGTGTGTGTGTGTGTGTGTATGTATGTGTGTGTGTGTATGCCTGCATGTCATGGCTCATGTGTTTAGGTCAGGTGACAACTTTCAGGACTCGATTCTTCCTTTCATCATTAATATGAGAAAGAAGTTATATCTGGACTACATAACCAATTCTTACAAACCCAAAAGAAAGCAATCCAACAAAAACACATGGGCCAGAAATCCAAAAATTCAGATAAAATATAAACAAATACACTAAAAAAAACATAGAGAGTGCTCAACATCATTAGCCATTTGAGAAATACTAACTAGAATCCTAAAAGAATAGCTCTACATTCACTATTATGTTTGAAATGAAGTAGATGAATGCTATCAAGTCCTCATGAGAATATGGAACAATTATAAATATATATTAAGATAAAATTATAAGTAAGTACAACTACTTTAAAAAGAGGGAGTATTTTTTAGAGAAATTTTTATTGTGGTAAAATAATTCGTAAGTTATGATTGCAATTATTTTTACATGTCTACCTCACTGGTGTTAAGTATATTCACATCATTCTATAATCTTTACCATCTATCTCTAGAATTTTTCATTTTGTAAAACTCTCCTTGTTCCTTTCTATCTCCAATTCCTGGAAACTGCTATTCCCCATTGTGTCTCAATGAAACTGACTACTACAGATCCCTGATATAGTAGAATAATATGGTATTTTGGCTTTTTGTTTAATTTAGTTGTATTAAATGAACTTAGAAAGTAATTTGGTTTTCATATGGAGCTTTCATGCCCCCTTTATTTTGGTTGCTGTCCCTCCCACCCCTGCTCCCCTCTCATCTTTTTTCCTCTTTGTATCCTTTGCCCCAGGATTTCCTCCATCTGCTTTGTTCTGTTGTCATCACCATCTGCTCCCTTACAACTCTTTTCCTTTTATTCCCATAGGACACATTCTAGTTTCCTGTTTTTTACCCATATTTACTCCTATTTAGATTAGGACATCTAACAGATTAGAATCTGATCCACTCATGAGAAAGAACATTCAGTATTTTTCTTTCTGAACTTGGGTTACCTCACATAAAGTGATGTTTTCCAGTACTATCCATTTTTTTCCCTGCAAATTTCAGAATCTGCTGCATAAAATTCCATTGTATATACACATAGCATTTTCTGAAAATGTCAAAAAATCTGAAAATTTTGTGGAAAATAAATTTCTGAGATAACCCCCCTTTACGCTTTAAGAAATGGTTGCTTTTATAAAAATCAGCCGTGTTCATAGGTTTCACAACTCCATACAAACTAATTACATATAACTATTAACGTGTTGTGAGATCAACTTAAGATGGAAGTGGAAATCCTGTGTTAGTATCAGTATTTATTCCCTTAAATTATTTATTTTATATTCACTTATCTTCTGATCACCAAGCCAGGAAATCTTTATATTTTAATGATACTGTCTTTACATCAAAATGACATGTTAATTGTAAAGACAATTAACATTTTAAAATGTTAAAAAATAAACTCATGGCCACTGAGACTGGAGTGTGCAGTGGTTAGATCAGGGACCTTCCAGGACCACCTGAAGCACAGAAAGGAGCTGGGTACTTCAGCCAGGCAGATTTTAGGAGAGATCTACTCCTGGATTGTTGGTTGATTGATTTGTTGGTTGGATAGCTAAATCTTTGTCTTGTGAGGCTGGCAGGGTGGAGTCGCCCTGCTAGCTGGGATTAAATGTGGGCCTGTTAAATCCTTGTCTGGTGTGGCTTCCAGGGTGGAGTTGCCCTTGTAGCTGGTTTTAAAAGTGGGCCTGTTGCCACTGTGAGACTTGAGTGCACAGTGGTAGATCAGGGACCTGCCAGGACCACCTGAAGCACAGAGTACCAGGGCGCGGGCTAAGTCAGCAATTCCCCCCGCCAACTGGAATTGCTGAGAGAGTGTCCAAGTGGATTTTCTGAAGAACCTTCAGAACAGAAAGGGAAGAGTGAATTAGACTTCCAATATATAAACAAAATTGAACGCCTGAAACCTAGACAAGTCAACATTCCATAAGGAAGAAAGAAAAACAAAGCATCTGAAAGAGGCAAGCAAAGCAAGCCTTCAACACAGTGGAAAGGTGTTTGTGATTCGCATTGGAATACAGGCAGAAAGGGTGGGGGGAACCTACATGCCAGGGACACGACAAAGGGACAACATGGGAAAGGTGCAGGATAATTCCACACCAAGCTCTACCAATCCTGTAGGAGATTGCTACAGTAGGATCCCCCTGAAGGTGACCCAAGAAACAGATCTCAGAGGAACAATTGAAGACCTATTCAGAGAAATTAAAGAATATAAAGAAAAAGTCAGAGAACTAAGGAAAGAGAATGAAAAACTCAAGGACCTAGAGGAAGACAATGACAAACTTCTGAAAGAACTAAAGGGAGAGAATGACAAACTTCAGAAAGAACTAGAGGGAGAAAATGACAAACTCTGGAAGAAAGTGGAAACACTGAAAAGAGAAGGCAACCAGCGAAGTAAGGAGCACCAAGAAGAGATGGAGAAGCTCCAAAAGAAGTGGAAATAATAAAGAAATCACAGGATGAAATGAAAAAGGAAATAGGACACTCATCCAATCAAGAGGAAAGGAAAGGAAAAAGCCTCAGAAATAGAATGGAGGAAGCAGAACAAAGAATATCAGACCTGGAAGATAACACAGAGCAACTAAAAAGCTCAAATAAAGATTATGAAAAATTTAAAAATACACGAAAGTGGAACAACCAGGAAATATGGGACACTATGAAAAGAGTAAACCTCTGTATCATAGGAATAAAGGAAGAAGAAGAATCCCAAGAGAATAGTATTGATCAGATCTTCAACAGAATAATAAATGAAAATTTCCCCAGACTAAAAAAAGACAATCCCAGACAAATACAAGAAGCACATTGAACTCCAAACAAACAAGATTAGAAAAGAAACTCCCCACACCATATCATAGTTAAAATGCTAGATGCCCAAAACTAAGACAAAATTCTGAAAGCCGCAAGAGAAAAATAAGTCACATATAAGGGGAAACCCATCAGCATTATGACTTCTTGGCGCAAACCATGAAAACAAAAAGAACATGGAGCAAAACATTCCCAGTGTTAAAGGACTATGGATGCCAACCCAGGTTAATATGCCCAGCAAAAATGTCGATTATAGTTGAAGGATAGAGAAAAATCTTCCATGACATAAACAAGATGATATAATACATATCTGGAAAACCAATCCTTCAGAAAATACTTGAAACAATTCAAAGGACAGAAGACAGGAGCAACCATCCTCAGGCACCTAGAAAGAGAAACTAATAAAAACATAACTGCAGAAGTAGAAACTGAGACTAAAAATGCAAATGAGGGGCTGGAGAGATGGCCTAGTGGTTAAGAGCGCCGACCGCTCTTACAGAGGACCCGGGTTCGATCCCCAGCACCCACATGGCGGCCAAGAGCCATCTGAAACTCCAATTCCAGGAGAACTCCAGTTCCAGGGGAATGCGAAACCCTCTTCTGACCTCCGCGGCATTGCACAACACGGGTGCACAGACTTGCATGCAGACAGTACATTGATACACATACAGAGATAAATAAATGCCAGGCGTGGTGGCGCACACCTTTAATCCTGGTACTTGGGAGGCAGAGGCACGCAGATCTCTGTGGGTTCGGGGCCAGCCTGGTCTACAAAGTGAGTTCCAGGACAGCCAGAGCTACAGGGAGACCCTGTCCCAAAAAGACCAAAAAATAAATAAATAAATAAAAATGCAAATGAATAATAAGGTGAAAGGAAGCAACACACACTTTTCAAATATAACCTTAAATATTAATGGACTAGCTCCCTAATCAAAAGACATAGACTGGGAGATTGGATTAGGAAGCAAAACTCATCTATATGCTGTCTACAAGAAACCCATCTCAATCTCAAGGTTAGGCACCAACTTAAGGTGAAGGGATGGAAAAAATATTCCAAGCAAATGGTTCCATAAAGAAAGAAGGTGTTGCAATTTTAATATCAGACAAAATAGACTTCAAAACAAAAGAAATCAAAAGAGACAAAGTGGGCCATTACATCTTTATCAAAGGAACAACTGACCATGAAGACTTCACAATCATGAATATATATGTACCAAACTCTGGTACACCAAGCTTTATGAAGACAATTTTTCAGAACCTCAAGGCACAGATTAACCCCAGCACACTAAAAGTAGGAGACTTCAATTACCCCACTAAGTCTTTTGGACAGATCAACAGGACAAAGAATAAACAGAGGGACATCTGAACTGAATGATACAATAAACCAAATGGACATCACAGACATCTACTGAATATTCCACCCAAACACCAGAGAATACACTTTCTACTGAGCATCCCATGCAAAAGTCTCCAAAATCGACCACATACTGGGACACAGAAAAAAACTCCACAAACACAAAAGATTGAAATAATTTCATGTATTCTATCAGACCACAGTGCAATAAGTGCAATATCAATACCAGGATAAGCCACACAACCTATAAGAACACATGGAGACTAAACAACACTCTCCTGAATAATGACTGGGTCAAGGAAGAAATAAACAAAGAAATAAAAGCATTCCTGGAACTGAATGACAACGATAATACAACACAACAAAACCTATGGGACACTTTAAAAGCAGTCCTATGAGGGAAGTTTAAAGCCCTGAGTGCCTACATCAAAAAAACAGAAAGAGCACAAGTGAATGATCTAACACTGCAGCTAAAAACACTTGAGAGACAGCAACAAATGAACCCTAAACACAGCAGACAGGAAGAAATAACAAAAATCAGAGCAGAAATCAATGAAATAGAAACAAAGAAAACCATACCAAAAAAATCAATGAATCTGTAAGTTGGTTCTTTGAGAGAATAAACAAGATAGACAAACCTCTAGCCCAGTTAACCAAAAGAAAGAAGGAACAACTCCAAATCAATACAATCTGAGAGGAGAAGGGAAATATCATAACAGACAAGGGAAAGATCCAGTAAATCATACATGAATACTTCAAAAACCTATGCTCTACCAAGTTTGAAAACCTAGAAGTAATGGATGAATACCTGAAATTCTAGGAATCACCAAAGCTCAACCAAGAAGAGATCGACAGCTTAAACAGACCCATAATACATGAAGAAATTGAAGATGTAATAAGAAACCTCCCAACTAAAAAAGGCCCAGGCCCAGACAGTTTTATGGCAGAATTCTATAAAACATATCAAAAAGACTTACAACCATTATTACTGAAATTGTTTAGAAGGATACAGAGGTAATTCTCCCACATTCCTTCTATGAAGCCAGCATCACTCTAATACCAAAACCAGGCAAAGATACAACCAAAAAGGGAGAACTATAGACCCATTTCATTAATGAACACAGATGCAGCAGTTCTAAACAGGATACTTGCAAATCGCATACAGACCCACATCAAGAAGATCATCCATCATGACCAAGTTGAATTCATACCAGACATGCAGGGATGTTTCAACATACGAAAATCAGTAAATATCATCAAACATATAAATGGACTGAAAGACAAAAACCACACAATCATCTCAATCGACAAGGAAAAGACTTTGACAAAATCCAGCATCCCTTCATGCTTAAAGTCCTAGAGGGAATTGGATTGGAGGGATCATTCCTCAATGTAATCAAAGCCATATACAGGAAACCCACAGCCAATATCATCCTAAATGGGGAAAAGATAGAAGAATTCCCTTTAAAGGTTGGAACTCGACAAGGCTGCCCCCTGTCAACACTCCTTTTCAATATGGTGCTTGAAATATTTGCTAGGGTAATAAGGCAAGAAAAGGAAATTAAATGAGTTCTAATTGGAAAAGAGGAAGTCAAACTATCCCTTTTTGCTGATGATATATTGTTTACTTAAGGGATGCTAAAATCTCCACCAGAAAACTCCTAGAAACGACTAACAGCTTCAGTAAAGTGGCAGGACACAAAATTAACCTAGAAAAATCAGTAGCCTTTCTTTACACCAACAGTAAGCAACTGAAGAAGGAATACAAGGAGACCTTCCCACTCACAATAGCCTCAAAAACAATACAATACCTAGGGAAAAAACCTAATGAAAGACACCAAAGATCTCTACAACAAAAAATTTAAACCCCTGAACAAGGAAATTGAAGACATCAGAAGATGGAAAAACCTCCCATGCTCATGGATTGGGAAAATTAATATAGTAAAAATGTCCATTCTACCCAAACTCTTGTACAGATTTAATGCAATCCCAATTAAATTCAGCAAGAGTTTCTTCACAGGCTTGGAAAAAAAGTCCTTAATTTCATTTGGAAAAACAAAAGACCCGGAATAGCCAAAACAACCCTGAGTGAAAAGAGCAATACATGGGGGATCTCTATACCAGACGTCAAACTATACTACAGGGCTATAGTCATAAAAACAGCTTGGTATTCACACAAAAACAGACCTGTTGACCAATGGAACAAAACTGAAGATCCAACCTGTGCACATAAAATTTCAGCCATCTCATATTTAACAAGGGAGCCAAGAAGACACAATGGAGTAAAGACAGTATCTTCAGCAAGTGTTGTTGGCAAAACTGGATCACCACTTGTAGAAGAATGTAATTAAACCCCTACCTCTCGCCCTGTACAAAAGTCAACTCCAGATGGATCAAAGACCTCAACTGAAACCTCAAATTCTGGAGGTGATAGAAGAAAACTTAGGAACAAACTACAAGACATAGGCATAGTAAAAGACTTCCTAAATCAGACAGCAGATGCACAAGAATTAAGGTCGACAATGGACAAATGGGACCTCGTTAAACTCAAAAGCTTCTGTACATCAAAAGAAACAATAAAGGAAGTGAAGAGAAAACCCAAAGAGTGGGAGGAAACCTTCACCACAGATACATCTGACAAAGCATTGATTTCCAGAGTATATAAACTACTCAAAAAACAAAGAAGAAAGAAAACAAATGAATCACTCAAAAGATGGAGCAAAGAGCTGAACAGAGACTTCACAAGTGAAGAATTAGAGATGGCTGAGAAACAGCTTAAAAAGTGTTCAACGTCACTAATAATTAGGGAAATGCAAATTAAAACCACTTTAAGATATCATCTCACTCCGATAAGACTGGCTAGGGTCAAGAAAACAAATGATGCCAAGTGCTGGAAAGGCTGTGGGGTAAAGGGAACACTCACGCATTGCTGGTGGGAATGTAAACTTGTACAGCCACTATGGAAAGCAATGTGGAGAACACTTGGGAGACTCAAAATGAACTTACCATCTGACCCAGTCATACCACTCCTGGGTATATACCCACAAGACTCTTCTTACTGCAGAAATACATGCTCAGCTATGTTTATTGCAGCTCTGTTCACAGTAGCAAAAAGCTGGAACCAACCCAAATGCCCCTCAACTGACGAGTGGATAGAGAAAATGTGGTACATCTGCACAATGGAGTTCTATGCAGCAGTAAAGAAAGATGACATCATGAGCTTTGCAAGTAAATGACTGGAGCTAGAAGATATCATACTGAGTGAAGTAACACAGTCCCAGAAAAACAAATGATGAATGGCATCCCTCATCTCTGTATGCTAGCGCCAATAACCCAGTCGTATATATTTCTACTGGGGAGTGATGCATATTGGAAAGAACAACATCACCAACATCAGAAAAGATTGCATCAAATATCTGACTGAAATGGTAAATCTGGTGGGGTGGGAGTGTTGGGAGACACAGTCTATATTTGATTAATGTATATTTAATTGATGTGAGTTTAACAGGTATCCAAATTGGCCCAGGCTTTGTCTACATATTATATGGTATTTTAGAATTTAGTAAAAATAAAAATGTGTATATTAAACAACATTGGTTAAAAGGTTTTTAATTAAAATGGTAATACATTTAAGCTAATTGGAAATATAAATTGTTGTCTGCATTTGCTTTACTTAAAATTTGTATAATAACAACTTTGGGATTAATGTATACACATGGTCTCTATAATTTTTGTGTTGTACAGTAACATCTTGTAGCATTTTCTTTTACCTGTAGGATAATTTAACTTAAGGAATTAAGTTTGCTTCCCAAATTAACAACATACAGCCAATGATAAACAGCTTGGGTAAATTTAGTGAAAATTTATACCTTGATTCCTGCCTATAGGTATGTGTACTACAACTGCCTTTTTGAGATTCATAGGTCGAAAAATAAAAACCTCAAATAAAAAGGGAGGATATAGTTATATATTAAATCTTTTGTCAAATTTTTCAATATAAATCTTAAAACTAACTATGGGAAAAAATTTGCATGTTCCCACAGGTCAAAACGTCAACAACTTAATGGCTGAGAAAGAAAAGATACAGCTTCACATTGTGCAGGATGTACCAAGAAATACCAGCAAAGAAGTTGGCCCATCTAAACATTAAAAGGAAGAAAAGCCTCAGACTGCTACAGTCATCAAACATCTCTGTGGATCCTATTTGTAACAACTGTTTATACTGAGTCCTAATGAACTTTACCTTCCAGGTGCTGCAAAGTTTTAATATGAGAGACTCTTACCTCCTTTTCATAGAACAAAGAAACAACATGATGGTAATGAAGTCATTCCCTAACTGTAACTTAGAGCCAACAGTTATAGAGGTAATCTCTTATAAAACTGGTATACCTGCTTTCTTTAATTGACTAATAGACATAGGAACTGTGAAAGGATTATTCTCTATTCAGAGCCAAATATAACACTAAAGTCTTTATAAGTGTGCAATTAAGCAAAATATATTAATACAGGAGAGCTCTGATATCAGCAATGGATTATTCTGCAAAGGAGATGTTGGCCAGGGTATCCAACCCCCCCAAAAGGTAAAAGCTTCTTGCCTGTAAACTGGGATACCTGCAAGAATAAAGGCGGTAAGGCCCTGCTGTCGAAGACCTGGTGGTAAGCATGGGAAAGATGTATTGAGACCACACTTGCAAGTGTACGGTTGGTCTCTGGAATGCCAGAGAATATTACCAAAGGCCACTAAATTAATAAAGCAAATATTGGTCTCCTTGAGTCAAGCAAGATGCCTCTGTCAGCATCAGCTACACCTGAACTGCCTGGAAATACTGTGCAGCAGTGGCAGCCAAATGTCTGTATATCCCAAATATAATTGGCTAGTAACTCTCTCCTTGGAGGAATAATTCATGGCTGATGCCACAAGCTTACATCCTCTAGTGGTTAGTAGATGTTATAAGCCACAGCAAGACCTTGCCATATTTTACAGAAAAGCTATAGTTCATGGATTAGCATACCATCCAAACATCTGTGTCTATACCAACGTAACCTACCATAATAATTAGTACTGTTTAAATGCCTGTATATCTAATTGCCTGTGCTTCATTAGTAGGATTGAAAGGTTATTCCTGGATAAACTGCCAACCCATGAAAGGAAACAGCCTGAACTTATCAAAGTCCAAAATGACATCTCCAGAGAAAGTAGACTGTTTTGCTTCTTGCCCATTTGTGCCCCTTTTCTAAAGCCTAGGGAACAATCTGCGGAAGAAGGGCCATATTAGAATGTAAGGGCTGCGATTGGGGTGAATTGTGAAACTATAGCAATATAGACTGGACACTTATTTGATCAACATGATTGTACATACAAGCCCCTCCAGCTGGATGGTGGGAGCCTTGGGCTGTGTGGGTTTGGGCATAGCTGCTTGCAAATTGGTTTTACATGAAGGATGCTTGTATTCATTGCTTATTACTTATTGTTAAAAAATCAAATAATAAAACAGAAACAATCAAGGAAGTGAAGAGAAAACCCACAGAGTGGTGGGGGGGACCTTCACTGCAATACATTGGACAAAGTATTGATTTCCAGAGTATATAAACTACTCAAAAAACAAAGAAGAAAGAAGACAAATGACTCACTCAAAAGATGGAGCAAAGTGCTGAACAGAGACTTCACAAGTGAGGAATTAGAGATGGCTGAGAAACATCTTAAAAATTGTTCAACATCAGTAATATTTAAGGAAATGCAAATTAAAACCACTTTAAGATATTATCTCACTCCATAAGACTGGCTACAATCAAGAAAACAAAAGATACCAAATGCTGGAGAGGCTGTGGGTAAAAAGGAACACTCATCCATTGCTGTTGGGAATGTAAACTTGTACAGCCACTATGGAAAGCAGTGTGGAGAAACTTTGGAATACTCAAAATGAGCTTACCACCTGACCCAGTCATACCACTCCTGGGTATATACCCACAAGACTCTTCTTACCACAGAGATACATGCACAGCTATGTTTATTGTAGCTCTGTTCACAGTAGCAAAAAGCTGGAACCAACCCAAATGCCCCTCAACTGATGAGCGGATAGAGAAATCGTGGTACATCTATACAATGGAGTTCTATGCAGCAGTAAAGAAAGATGACATCATGAACTTTGCAAGTAAATGACTGGAGCTAGAAGATATCATACTGAGTGAAGTAACACAGTCCCAGAAAAACAAATGATGAACGGTATCCCTCATCTGTGGATGCTAGTGCCAATAACCTAGTTGTAAACATTTCTTGTTGGGAGTGATGCATATTGGAAAGAACACCAACAGCACCAGCAACAGAGGGGACTGCATCAAAGAACTGACTAAAAGGGTGAATCTGGTGGGGTGGGGGGTTGGGAAAGGGACACAAGTCTGGGTTCGGTTTGTAACATAATCTTGTACAAAAATATACATGTAGAACAATAAAAAATAAATAAAAAATAAACTCATCACTAACTTATTCAGTCAGTTAGTTTGGCTAGTATAGGGTGATCTCTGACAAGATTTCTTAGACATAAAATACATCATTTTCACCCTTAGGGTATACATTGCTTAATATTCTTTAGGGTCATCATTTTGAAGCATGTGTCACAGTGTCCTTTTTTCAGGTTTTAATAATGTTCTATTGTATGTGTACTGCAGTTTCTTTATACTTTTACCATTTGGTAAGTACATGGGTTGCTTTTATCATTTGGATTTTGTAAGCAATCTTGCTATGAACATGCGCATACGAATATCTTTTCAATATTCCACATTAACTTCTTTTGAGTTGCATGTAGTTTAAAAAGGTAAATATAAAGCCGATGTGGCCACATATGCCTTTAATCCCAGCACTTCAGAGCCAGAGCCAGGAGGATCTCTGTGAGTTCAAGGCCAGCCTGGTCTACATAACGAGCTCCAAGCCAGCTGGGTCTACAGGAAGACCCTGTCTCAAAAAGATAAAAAAAGCTAAATATGAGTACATAATCAAGCAATTCAACTTTTCAAAAAGTGTGTGTGTGTGTGTGTGTGTGTGTGTGTGTGTGTGTGTATGTAGTATATATTCACGTGTCTGCAGGTACATGGGTCAGAGGAGGATATTGGGTGTTGTTCTCTCTCTCTCTCTCTCTCTTTCTCTCTCTCTCTCTCTCTCTCTCTCTCTCTCTGATCTTCATTTGAAACAGGGTCTCTCATTGAACCTCGATCTAAGTATCCAACTTGGCAGCCAACAAGCCCCCAACACAACACTCCTACGTCACCCTCCATTTCTGTGGTTATACGCTTGGATGGTCACCCCCATCTTTTTAAGTGGATGTTAGAGATTAGAACTCTGGTCCTCATGGTTGTGCACCATTTTTACCCATTGAGCCATTTCTCCAGCCTCACCCCCAATTCAATTTTTGTATAAGGGCTTCCTGTGTTCATAGGAAAACAGTAAAAAATATTCATTTTTTGTTTTTGGTCTATTCAAGGCAGGGTCTCCTTATAGACCCAGCTGTCCTGGAACTCACACGGTAGACCAGGCTGGCCTTGAACTCACAAAGATCCACCTGCCTTTGCCTCCCAAGTGCTAGTATTAAAGGCGTGTGCTACCACACTGGCTTCAAAATAATATTCTATCCATTGGAAGCAAGTCCCCAAATCTGTCCCTAGAAGAATTAATACAAAAACTAAGGTGTAT
Organism: Rhizomys pruinosus; assembly: GCA_009823505.1. Lineage (NCBI taxonomy): Eukaryota > Metazoa > Chordata > Mammalia > Rodentia > Spalacidae > Rhizomys > Rhizomys pruinosus. The sequence goes on along the minus strand of VZQC01012477.1, from coordinate 77,055 downwards.
TTCTACATTAAAATATCATATAGCGATAAACAGAACAAGCTTATTGTCCATGAAAAAGCATGGATTACAATAAAAACATTATGCCAAGGAAAAGAACCCAGATAATCAAGAGGATATAATATACCATTTCACTTATACAAAGTTGAAAATCTGATGGCTCAGCACTTAAGAGCACTAGCTGCTCTTGTGGAGGACCTGGGTTTGGTTCCCAGCATCCACATGGGAGCCAACAATCAACCGTATCTTTAGTTCCAGGGGTTCCAACACCCTCTGCTGACTTCCATGGGCACTGAACAATATGGATATACTACATACATGCAGGCTATACACTCATACACATAAAATAAAGTGAAAATAATAAATAATTTTAAATGTTCAATATCGATCACCACAAATATATATTGATACTATTCACATAATGGTTCCTTTTTGGAGGTGACAATAACTGATGACAAGCATAAAGGACCCTTCTCAGTTTCTAGATATGCTTTACTTCTTGATCTGTGTTGTGGTCACATGGTTTTGTGCACACAGAAAAATGTTCTGCATACTTAAGACTTGGGTACTTTGTGTAGTTATACATTAATTTTGAAAAGAAAGGGGGGACTGAGGTGTAGCTCATTGGTAGGCCTAGTAAATACTAGGTAAGGCCTACCATCACACACAAAAAAGTAAGGCAATTGCCAAGGTCCCATTGGAACATGCTTTGTTAAATGTTAACACAATTGAAATAAATCCACTAGGTGCTACTTTTAAGAAACCACTGTCACGTGATCAAATTGAGTAGGGACAGACATATTACTATATAGTCACTCCTACCAGCTTCTACCCTTAGTCTGAAACCCAGGAACCCAGAGCTAGTCTGGTATTTCTGGCTTCTTTGAGAATATAGAACTTAGCATTGAATCTTGGCCTTTCGTCTTTGTAAAGTCGGGAGCACTTACTATCAACTAGCTTAATGCTTGAACTAGTTAGCATTAAACTAATACTAAAGAACTCACAACCATTTCACCCTATTGTCTTTCTTTATTTTAGTAGTAATTAAAAATATTAGAATACTGCCTTTCATTCCCTTTAAGATTGAAAGGTGACCATCTGAATTCTATTTACAATTTCATTTGTGTTTGGTTCTGGTTCAAAATATTCCTTTAATCATGAAAAAGAATTATTTTTGGATGCCAAAAATTGTATGCTATTCCAGTTCATTTCCAAATTGTGGACATTAATTTTTCTTGTATATCAACCTTTCCTCAGCTGTTCCATTGATTTGGCATACTTCCATAATTCACTAGAAAAAAAAGTTGGCACCAGTTGTTTGTAAAGAACATTCAAGTTTCAAATATCAATTTTCTACCAATAAGTATGGAGAAAACTTTGTTATAATGTTACACCACCACATGGTAAAAAGAAGCTGTTAAAGACATTCACATGGTACTTCATATTGATCTGTCTTTCATGTATTGTTTTAAATTAATATTTAGGAAAAATGACATTTTTTACATATTGTGCTTTCTAGAAGAAAAAAGAAAAGGAACTCAATAAATGCTACTTTTGTTCTAACCTAAGGTATATTTTTTTGTTTTCGTTTTTCAGATTGGATTTCCAGCCTGTATGGAACTCACTAGACCAGGTTGCCCTTGATCTCACAGAGATCAACCTGCCTCTGCCTCCTGAGTGCTGGGATTAAAGGCATGGACCATGATGTCTGGCCCTCTCTATGGTTTTTTGAGAAACAGAAACATAAAAGACAATAATCTGGATGCTCAGATATCAGCTTTATTAGTAGAAATATCTTACTTGAGCTTATTCTTTATTATTATTATTATTATTAATTTATTTATTATATTTTAAGGGATTCACAATAAAAGAGCACAGTTGTTTTCAGATCACATTGACGTTGCTCAGTTTGCCATACCATTAGGTAATTGGTGCTACCATGCACAGATAACTGATACCATTCGTCATTTGTTTTTCTGGGACTATGTTACTTCACTCAGTATGATATCTTCTAGCTCCATCCATTTACATGCAAATTTCATGATGTCATCTTTCTTTACTGCTGCATAGAACTCCATTGTGTAGATGTACCACATTTTCTCTATCCACTCATCAGTTGAGGGGCACTTGGGTTGGTCCCAGCTCTTTGCTATTGTGAAGAGCTTCAGTAAACATGGCTGTGCATGTATCTCTGAGGTAAGATGAGTCTTGTGGATACATGCTCAGGAGTGGTATGGCTGGGTTAGGTGGCAAGTTCATTCCAAGTCTTCCAAGGGCTCTCCACACTGCTTTCCATAGTGGCTGTACCAGTTTACATTCCCACCAGCAGTGGATGAGAGTTCTGCTTTCCCTACAACCTCTCAGCACTTGGTATCATTTGTTTTCTTGATCCCAGCCAGTCTTATTGTAGTAACATGATATGTTAAAGTGGTTTTGATTTGCCTTTCCTTAATTATAAGTGACTTGAGCTTATTCTGTGCTGTTGTACTGCTATTTTCTTTTCCCTCCTTGTGCTTTTAACCATTTGCAATCATGCCACTTGTTAATGTGATCTGGTCATTCGATATCCAATCCCCCAAGACTGTAAGCTCCATGAGGAAAGGAATAAAGTCTTTGCTTCCTGGTTTCTTTATCACTGATACATAGTGAACAGTGATTGTATATGGAGCTGTTTCCCTGTATCTGCCCACAATGGGTTCTAGGATACCCTAAATATAACAAAATCTACGGATGCTCAAATTTCCTATTTAAAAATTTGTGTACATTCGCATTATCTCTCATATGAAGTACATCTCCCATATAATTCAAATTGTTTCTGGATTATTAGTCACAATACCTAATGCAAATGTTATGAAATCATTGTTATGCTATATGGTTGAAAAAGTTTATACATCTCTGATACAAACACCAATTTCTAATATTGTCCTTTGACAGTTGAGTTTGCAGATATGAAACCCATGGATATGGAGGATAGACTTCAGTAGTCGATCAACACATGTTGAAACTTCTTAAATATATACAAAGAATGTTCTACCCACTGATAAATGAAAATATCACAGCAACCTCAGTCTAACTGACAAGATAAATCACTTGTCAGAAGCATTATAAAGCAGAAATAGGGGCTGGAGAGATGGCCTAGCGGTTAAGAGCGCCGACCGCTCTTACAGAGGACCTGGGTTCGATCCCCAGCACCCACATGGCGGCCGAGAACCGTCTGAAACTCCAATTCCAGGAGAACTCCAGTTCCAGGGGAATCCGACACCCTCTTCTGACCTCTGCGGCATTGCACTACACGGGTGCACAAACCTGCATGCAGACAGTACATTCATACACATACATAAATAAATAAAATTAAAAAAAAATAAAGCAGAAATAGCCTTGGGTTCAAACATCACCTTTTTCATGAAGTACAAAACACCAACTTGACTAGAGTCAATCATTCTTTCCTCTCAACTTCCATTGACATTATATTTTACTGATATTCTAGAACTATTTTCAGTTTATGCTTCATTCACTTAGGTTTCCAATCTTCCTGACCATTCTGTATAATTCATTTCTCCTTAAATCAAGCAAAATTAGTTTCTGCAGCAATTCATCAATTGAGAATTTTCAGACATGTAATCAAATTCATTTACGTTGAGCTATTTGACTCAGAATCATTTCAAAGCTGGATATGGTCTCTGTTTTTTTTTTTTTTTCTTTACCAAATGCAGTTGTGAAACCAAGTTGATGGGAATTTGTGATTTAGTCAAACAAATGAAATTTGCTTTTGTGTACTCAATAGCTGATTAGTTTTCTGCTAGATGTCTAACTAATTGAATTGCTCAGCTTGTTTAAAACAACTGTTCTCCGGCATAATTTACAGTGCTGAAGATTATGTTGCTGTCATGACAGATTGTCTACTTCTCTCCTCTTTTCCTTAAAATAAAGACAATACTAGATCCCAAAGCACAAGAAGAGCTATGTTTTCGTGTATTTCTTGCCAGTTCAAATGAGTCATGACTTCCTTGAAGGGGATGAATGCTAGCATAGTTCCAGGTGATTATGGAAAGCAACAGAAGAGTTGCTGGGGGAATCCACAGAGGTAAACTGAAAGACCTGGGATCCAGAAATGCTATTATCATGCTCCTAAGCAATATGATAGGGCATTGCTAGAAGCACTGGAATGGAAACAGGACGTTGAGAGGCCGATGTGTAGCACAGCATTTAGTCACCTGTGTCTGGTAGAATCAAACAGAACTTTGTAATTACTGCTTAGTCTTAGAGTAGATTTTATGGATTTCACAGCACCATTTGTTCTTACATGATCTTATCCTCGACACTGAGTACTGTCAATGGTACTTAGGAGGCAGCATCTTTATTTTACAGCCAAAGGGCCAAAAAGGGTTATATAACACATAGCAAGCTGGAATTACAGGTGATAAAGGCACAAATTTCAAAATTTTCATCCAAACTACATAAAAGAATGTCTTCTCTCCCCCATTCCGTTTTCTTTAGCTTGTTTATTAACTGGCAAATGAAAACAAAATTGTATGTATTTATATATGTGTACATTGTTTGAAATTCAGATCAGATTAAACATCTATCTCCTGAAAAATGTTTCAGGATCATTCTTTTATGTTGTAAGCACTGGAAAAAATCTTCTTTTTAAAGGGCAGTATTCTTTATTTTTAAACTTTATTTATTTATTATTTATGTGTATGAATGTACTGTCTGCATGTAGGTTTGTGCACCCGTGTTGTGCAATTCCGCGGAGGTCAGAAAAGGGTGTCAGATTCCCCTTGAACTGGAGTTAAAGACAGTTCTTAGCAGCCATATGTGGGCGCGGGGGATTGAACCCGGGTCCTCTGCAAGGGCAGTCGGTGCTCTTAACCAGTAGGTCATCTCTCCAGCCCCCTGGGAAAAAAAATCTTTTATTGCTTTTCAAATTATCTACTGCATTATACTTATCTATAGAATAGTTTTTGCATTTTAAATTGCATTTTGTGATTTTCATACAATATAGCTTGATGGCACTAAGATACCCTCCCCTCTCCCCATCTCCCACTGATCATTATAGAAATTTTAACTTGATGAAAAAAGAACACGGGGGCTGGAGAGGTAACTGAGTCTGTAAAGTGCTGGCCATACAAGCAAGAGAACCTGAGTTTGGATTCTTTTTTTAAATTTTTATTTATTTATTTTTTATGTGTATGAATGTACTGTCTGCATGTAGGTCTGTGCACCTGTGTCGTGCAATGCTGCGGAGGTCAGAAGAGGGTGTCGGATTCCCCTGGAACTGGAGTTCTTCTGGAATTGGAGTTACAGACGGTTCTCAGCCGTCATGTGGGTGCCGGGGATCGAACCTGGGTCCTCTGCAAGAGAGGTCGGCGCTCTTAACCGCTAGGCCATCTCTCCAGCCCCATGGATTCTTATGTAAAAGCTGGGTATGATGGCATGCATTGGTAATTTTTCTACTGCAGAGGCAGAGACAGGCAGATCCCTAGAACTCAATAGCCAGTCAGCTTAGCTGAACTGATGGGCTCCAGGTTCAACATCAACCCCTGGCCTCCTTACAGAGAGAGAGAGAGAGAGAGAGAGAGAGAGAGAGAGAGAGAGAGAAAGAGAGAAAGATGCACGCACGCACACACGCACATGCACAGGAACACAAACATACCCATACCAACCTGTACATATATCATATACACATCAAGAAAAATAAAAGAAAGTAGAATAAAGGGCATGGGTTTTCAAATCAAGAACAATTGTATTCAAACTCTAGTTCCACCATTAAGTATTGACCTTCAGGTAAGCTTCTTAGTCTCCTTAATACTTGGTTTACATATCTGCCAAGTGGGCATTATGATACTCTCTTTAAGAGATTTTTTGTTAAGCAAAATAACTTATGGATATTCCTGGAACAGAGTGTTTTGTTTATATAATTCATTCATTGAATATTATTGCTCTGCCCTTCTTTTGAATATGGGGCATGTAATTATTAAATTTTTATTTTCCATTAAATTTCAGTCAAAACCAGTTTTATTTGGGGAACAATTCATTATGTTGCTTTGAAATCAATGATTTTTTCAAGAATGTACTTATATTTCATGTGAGATCAAACCTACATTATTTTGCATTCTAAAAATTATAAAATGAGGGCTTTTACCATTTTGAATAGCTAATAGACTACAGACAAGACCAAGATTTGAGAAATATATGCCGAGGAGGTGTGGTATTGCTTCTGGCAGCATGTTATCAGGAAAGAGCACAGAAGAGTCAGGAGGAATAGTCTAGTAACATGTCTCTGGGATTCATATAATCAGGAGGAATTCTTCATGATGAAGAATTCTTCCTGGAAAGAACAGAAAGAAGCTTGGCAGGGGGGCGCAGAGACAGTTTTCTTCATGAATACAAACCCTGTTAAGCAACATATGCTCCAGTGAATGGTTCCACACCCACGCACATAATGGCAGCACTAAGTGGACTCTGCTTTAAAAAGAGCACATGAAATTTGGAGGAAAAGGCGATTGGGGCGTTATGAGAGGATTTAGAGGGATGGGGATGGGAAGATGATATTTGCTCAAAACACATTATATGCATGTCTGAAATTCTCATTAAAATAAGATTGGAGATGTTAGTTTATATTATATGAACTAAAACTATAGTACTTTACTTGATATATACTAGGTGTAATACTTAGCACGGAACAGTAAAATATCTGAGAGTTTGGTTTTCAATATACCAATAATGGTTCATGTTTCACATTCTTTTTTAAAATTTTTAATTAATTAATTAATTAATTAATTATAATGTATTGTCTGCATGTAGGTTTGTTTGTGCACCCGTGTCGTGCAATGCCGTGGAGGTCAGAAGAGGGTGTCGGATTCCTCTGAAACTGGAGTTCTCCTGGAATTGGAGTTACAGGTTCTCAAGCTCCATGTGGGTGCTGGGGATAGAACCTGGGTCCTCTGCAAGAACAGTCAGTGCTCTTAACTGCTAGGCCATCTCTCCAGCCCCAGGCCATCTCTCTTCCCCCATATTTCACATTCTTAAGCTGGTTGTAAATATATATGTGCAAATCCTGATTTATCTGAGACATAATTTGTAACTTTTTTGTCCTCTCTTCAGAGTTGTAGTTCATGCTTCTAGGAACAAATTTTTAAAATCAAAGATACTGTCTAAGACTATCAAAGACTATCAATCCATTTAGAATTTTATTATACCTTATATTTTATTTACAAGCTTGTTTAGCAATGAGAAATATAGAAGTATATATTCACTAGAAAAAGATAAATGAGTTGGGCTAGGCATGATGGTGCGGTACACACCTATAATCCCAGGTACTTGAGAGGCTGATATAGAATATTCATGAGTTTGTGACCACCAAACTGCACGAGTCAACCACTCAAAAATATAAAAATAACTATGTCAATTTAGCATAATTCAAAATTTATGACTTCCCTTTGCAGAAATTAAGCTTGGAGACATCTTTCTGCATTGTTTCTTTCTGCATTGTTTCTTTGGGAGGGCATTAAGACAGGGTCTTACGTAGCCGAAGCTGGCTTTGAACTTGAACTTGAACATTCCATATAGCTGAGCAAGGCCTTGAATTTCTTATCCTACTGCCTCCACATACGAGTGCTAAGATTTCAAGCATGCACCACAATTCCCAGCCTGAATCTTTATTATCTAAAAGTAGATAGAAGGAAATGGCTGACTAGTAAATTTGGGAAGTATCAGCCTATTATTGAATTGGTTCTGTTCTTTTTCCTCTTAAAACCAGGTGTGGTGTCATCTCTTTAATCCAACCCTCAGGAGACAAAGGCAGGTGGATCTCTGTGAGATGGAGGCCAGCATGGGCTACATAGCAACTTCCAGGCAGTTTGGGACTAGAGATAGTGTGTAAAAATATTTTTTAAAAATGAGATCTTACCATGTAAGCCTTGCTGACACAGAAGTCATCGTGTAGATGAGTATGACTTCAGACCCCCAGTGATCCTCTTCTCTCAGCCTCCCAAATGCTGGGATTACATGCAGGTGACACTAAAGGTCTTCCTGTATTGGGTTTGGTTTTGTGTCTTCTGTGTGTATTGAGACAAAGTCTCACTCTGTACCTTAAGTTGGCCTCTGTAACCCATCTTTGCCTCAAACTTACTGTGCATTCCTGGCTGCCATTGAACTCATGGTAGTCTTCATGCCTCAGTCTCCTGAATGCTGAGACTACAGGTGCAGCACAATCAGTTTGAATTTTCACTTTTAATCTTCACTTTTTCCCTTTTAACCTGTCCATCAATTAATTATATTTTATTTCATCTATTTTTTCAATTATCTTCTCCATTAGGACCATTCCCTCAGAATATATTAAGCTTGAATCTCTGTGATCTAGAAGAACCAAATGCTTCTCTAAATTCTATATTCCTCATACTTCCCACGTTAGTTATTATATAAGAAAATTTCTAGAATAATAGTATTCTTCACCTGCAAGCTCAACTTTCTCTAACTCTAGTATAAGTGGCACCCACCAAGCGCTTCATTAAAAGGATGTTTTCTTTGTGGCACCTAGAAGGTAAGTTTCGTTAGGACTCATTATAAATAGTTATTACAAGTAGGATCCACAGAGGGGTTTGATGTTTATGGCAATCTGAGGCTTTTCTTCCTTTCAATGTTCAGATGGGTCAACCTTTCAGTTGGCACTTTCTGGTACATCCTACTCAATGCAAAGCTGTATCTTTTCTTTCTCAGCTGTTAAGTTGGTGACATTTTGACCTGTTGGAACATATAAATCTTTTCCCGTAGTTAGTTTTAAGATTTGAATTGCAAGGTTTTTGACGAAAAGGTTTCATGTCTATCTGTACCCCCCCTTTTTTTTAACCCATGAGTCTCCTTTTTAGTAGACACTTTGCAAGTTTTTTTTTTTTTTGTCTTTTCAATACAGGGTCTCCCTATAGCCCCAGCTGTCCTGGAACTCACTGTGTAGACCAGGCTGTCCTTGAACTCACAAATATCCGCCTGCCTCTGCCTCCCAAGTGCTAGGATTAAAGGCGTGCGCCACCACGCCCGGCGACACTTTGCAAATTTTATCTTACTTGGCTTTTTATAGCAGTAGACATCCTTGACCAGTCTGGTTTTTTTTTAGTGTCATGATATTTCTTTGTGTCCTTTGTTCACTTTGTTCACTTCAGAGTTTCTGTTACACGTGACCATCTCTACAACACTGTAATTTCATCTTTCACACACTCTTCTTATCCTATATGTTATAGTTGGATGAGCTCTTCACCCATCTGTTTGGCATTAAACAAATCCTTCCTACTTTGTCCAGCCTTGATAAAAACCCTATACAATGTGACTGCTTCTTTGAATCCTTTAGTCATTGATAAGGCTTACATTCTCTAAGGTTCACTGTACTCTTTGCATATGTACTCCATAAAAGGATATCTCATTTTTATGTTTATCTATTTCTTGCTCTGTATCTCCAACTAGATGGCTGTTCTTTATAACTAGAGTAATACTTCTATGCATAAATTTTAGCATACTACCCAGAAGAGAGTACATGAGCTATAAGCATTGGTAGATAAGCAAACCGATGGGATGGGGCAAGTTTATTCTTCATGCTCCATTGGAAAATGTGGGAGAAAAGTGATGACTACCTGAAGGTTGACTAGGTGGTAAATGGTATATCCAAGCATATTCCCTTTCCATTTATCATATTATTATGTGTTGTTTAAATATTTTTCTTTCTGTTAACATGTACTAAGGATGCATACTTAAGAGTTATACTGTGTTATTTCAATACTCATATACAATGTATAATGATCAGATCAAGGTAATTTACATTTCTCTGTGTTAGGAACATTGAAAATCACTTCTTCTAGATATTTTGCATATACCATAAATGATTTTTAATAATAAATGCCCTACTGTGCTATAGAGTGTTAGAGCATTTTCTTTCTAACTAACTATATTCTTACAGTCAATTGGTCTCTCAGTACCCTCCTCTTAATAACTCTGCTCCCGATTGTTATGGGGTCAATTTATTTAGGTTCCAAGAATAAATGAGTATACTTGAAGACTCTTTTTCTCTCCCTCCTTACCCCTATTTCCTTACCACTCTTGGTTTCTCCTTCCTCTCATCTTCATGATTTCTTAGTCCACTCAACTCTGCCTCTGTCTTGTACCATCACCAATGCCACAGAATGAAACTTGGAAAGATTTTCTCCCTCCCAAACTTGTCTTTGTCCTTTTACAACTACAATACAGGTACCAGGAATATTGTTTTGAAGGAAATAAACTTGGATATCTTATCACTCTTACCTGTACCATCACATTCACGTGTACATTTCTCATCATTGCTACTGTCTGACAGAACTCATCTTTCTTCGTTGCCAATTCAAATCTCACTCCAAATTCCTTCTTCAAATTCATCAGGTGACTCTGAGCTTAATGTGCTAGGACCATTGTAGCTTATATCACAGTTTAATATTGTTGTAGGAACACTGGTTGTTTACTAGCTAGGGCAAGGAATCTAGCTCATGCATCTCTACTCTCCCTTCACACTTTCTTCAACTCTTTATTTTCTCCCAGACCCGAGGCATGCCTAGGCACCTATGAGGAACTCGGAAAATATTTTTGATTTAATTCCTCTTGTATCCTTTGTTCTTGATTGTTATTAGTAGATGAATGAAAGGGGCATTAAGGCAAGGATGTGCAACTGTGTTCCTTAAGCCCTATTAAAAGCAGAGGAGCTGAACACAATGGCATGCAGTCTGCCAAAAGTCAAGTGAGAACTATTGCTGCTTTAATCCTCTTTTCTTTTGCAGTTCTGTTACCTAGAGAATGTGTATTTTCAGGAAGAAATATATAATTATTCATGTTTAATAAACCAAAATAAATGGGATTTTTTGAACAATTGTTTTGTATATTTAGAGTAATCTATAAAAATCGATGTGATTTGCATTCATATCTACCATAAAGGCTATGAGACTTTGCTCATATATTTACTGAAAATTACTTCCCTACTGCCTTTCTGTCTTCTTGATAAGATAAGAAATCTTTGTACCTGGGACATGCTTTACGCTCCTCTACGTGTCCGTTGCCCGTAACTTCGCCCAAATTGCCATCATCTCACATGTTATTGCACCATCTTTCTAACTGGTTTCCCTGGCTCAGCCTTTTGATATTTACAGTCTGTGCTTCACACTGCAGCCAGTGATCCATGTAAAACACAAATCTCATTATGCCACACCCTTGTTTAAAGCTTCAATGGCTTACTATGTCCTCAGAATATCTTACTCCTTTACCATGCCTTTAAAGTTCTTCATGATTTATCTTTTGCTGAGCTACTAAGTTGTATGTTTCACATTCTCTAAGCTTCAACTACCTTAAAATACTTGTAGATTTATGAGTGTGATTTTTTTCCTGCCATGTCACTAATGCCTCCACACATATTATTTATTCTGTTATGCTTACTATTGTAACTTTTCTTGGACCGCACTTGGTGAACTTTTCTCCATCATGCAAGATTTAACTTAAACTTTATGTTCTCAGTGAATCTTTCCCTAACAGATGATCAAATATTGTTTGTTTCTTTTTTTACACACACCCCTATCATAGCACTTTCTACATTATATTCAAATACATTTTAATACACCTGTCTCTGCAGCCTTTCTGTGCTTCTTGCATGTAGGAACTATGCTCAGTTTCCTCATACATTGTTATCATAACACTGTACACAAAGTACATGCTTAGGAGTGCTGTTTAAAAAAACACTTTCCTAACTTAAATGGTTTACCTTAATTAGGTTTGTTTTTGGAAATTAATGCAAATCAATAGTTATTCAATTATTCTTTGGCTTTTGGGCTGGAGTAGATACAGTTCTTTATGAAGAAAGGTTGAATGTAAATTTCTTGTCAAGTTTCAATACCTTCGATATCTTTAACAATACCAAAGGACAGAAATTTTTTCTTTGTTCCAATACTTCTCAATTATTTCTAAATGTGTTATGTCCTTTAGGCCTTGACTTATCCTAATGATGCAATGTCTCTGCTTTTGTCGACTCCCATCTGTATTTAAGCTCAAGAAGGACTGTTCTTCACACATATAGAAAATATATACATATTTAATACTTACCAGTATATTATGGGATATTATCTTTAGTTTAAGCATGAGAAAAACCATAGAGGCTAAGTTTCTTGTTGAAAAATGTGAAAAGTTAAAAAATGTGGAGGATTTTATTAAAGAAAATGAACCATTACACCAAGCAAAAGTGGTTCATGTCCTGAAAGGAGTGAGTTGAAAGGGGAATTAAGCCATGTGCTTTCACTGTGTCACCTTTCCAAATATCCCCAACAGATTGCTATTGTATGGACCTTTAAAATAAAACAAAGAACTCTCGACATGAAATCTGAGGTCTGAGCTTCTTTCTCATTTGTAGATCATACTAATAATGCCAACTTTAATAGGTGACTGAACTGCTCTGAGATAATATTTTCTTTAAAAAGTGGAAATAAGAACAAGAACTGTGCTATTTGATTGCCAATCAGCTTTCTGTTGCTGTAAAAAATACCTGAGACAACTAGCTTAAGAAAAGAAATATTCTGGGCTGGAGAGATGGCTCAGCGGTTAAGAGTGCCGACTGCTCTTGCAGAGGACCTGGGTTAGAGTCCCAGCATCCAGATGGTGGCTAAGAACCATCTTTGACTCCAGTTCTAGGGGAATCTGATGCCCTCTTCTGACCTCCGTGGCATTGTACGACATGGGTGCACCAACCTATATGCAGATGGTACACTCATACACATAGAAAATAATAAATAAAAAATTAAAAAAGAAAAGAACTATTTATTCTCTCTCATGACGTTGGAAGTTTCAGTTCCTAGTTGGTTGGCTGCATTGCTCTGGGGCATCTGGTGGGGAGGGCACTGCATCATGGCAGGAACATGAGGCAAAACTCTTCAGGTAGTGACTAGAATGGAAAAGAGAAAGAGGAAGGGGCTGGCGGGTCACTATGGCACATCTTCAATGGCACATCCTTATGTCTAAAATCTCCCACTAAGACTCATCTCTTATAGATTTGGTTCACTACCTCTCAATAGCACTAAATTGGACAGAAGTCTTTAAGGCAGAGGCCTTTGGGAGAACATTCTAGGTCTAAACCAGAGCAGGGTGTTCTTAATATTACATCACTTAAATCATGTTTTAATGATCTTTTTTTATATTTCTGTTCATGTTAGATATTGCTACAATCACCTTGATTCAGTGCAGAGCTCCCAATCCTGTTACCCTTCTGTTAATAATCATTATTTTTCTGACCAGAATGGATGACCCCCCCACCCACCACAGTCTAAGTTTATCAAAAAACGTAGCACAATGTTCTAAGAAAATAATCCCTTCAGCCAATGTAAGCAGAGAACATTCATAGTGATTATGGCAGTAGTCCTAATTATGATAGAAAGTATTCAGGTGCCAGGAGACCTACATCTGAGCATCCCTGCTGTTTATTTCTAGGCAGGTGGAGTGATACCAGACAGAGCAGTTGGACCCAGCTGCTCTAATGGGAAAGGGAAAATGTCTATTTTAAGACAATCAGACCACACAGAGTCTTGAAACTTAAAGTTAAAATAAAATAAACTTCTTTATTTGAACTTGAAACTGAGAAACCAGGAAGGAATGAGAAAATATGGCTTTGCATCTTTTATACAAATAGGACACCATATTTTCTAGGATTAAAGAATCCCAATAAGATTTCTCTCCATTTATTGAGAATTTCACACATGCATATAATGTGTTTTGACCAATCCCACATCCGTCCATTTAGTTCCCTCAAATTACTCCCCTATCCCGCCCAACCATTCCTCCCAATTTCATGTGTTATTTTTCTTTTTAAAATAGTCCACTGGCAGAGAAAGAATATAAAAAGACCTTCCTACTCATAACAGCCTCAAAAACAATAAGATACCTAGGAATAAACCTAAACAAAGATACCAAAGACCTCTACAACAAAAATTTTAACCCCTGAAGAAGGAGATTGAAAACGACATCAAAAGATGGAAAGAACTCCCATGCTCATTGATTGGGAAAATTAATATAGTAAAAATGTCCATTTTACCCAAATTGATATACAGATTCAACGCAATCCCAATCAAAATCCCTATGAGCTTCTTCACAGAGTTGGAAAAAAATCCTTAAATTCATATGGAAAAACAAAAGACACCGAATAGCTAAAGCAATCCTGAGTGAAAAATGCAATACAGGAGGAGTTGCTCTACCAGACTTCAAACTATATTACAGGGCCATAGACATAAGGACAGCCTTGGTAGTGGCACAAAAACAGACCCATAGACCAATGGAACAAAATTGAAGATCCAAACTTGAGCTCATACAATTTCAGCCACTTCATATTTGACAAAGGGGCAAAAAACCCTCAATGGAGGAAGGATAGCATCTTCGGCAAATGGTGCTGGTAAAATTGGATCATCATTTGAAGAAGAACAAAATTAAACCCCTACCTCTCACCTTGTACAAAAATCAACTCCAAGTGGATCAAAGATCTCAACGTGAAGCCTGAAACCCTGAAGGTGATAGAAGAAAAAGTTGGCAACAACCTACAAGACATAGATGTAGGAAAATACTTTCTAAATCAGACAGCAGATGTGCAGGAAACAAGGACAACGGTTGACAAATGGGACCTCATTAAACTCAAAAGCTTCTGTACAGCAAAAGAAACAATCAGGGAAATGAAGAGAAAATCCACACAGTGGGAGTAAACCTCCACCACTGATACATCTGACAGAGCATTAACTTCCAGAATATATAAACTACTCAAAAAACAAAGAAGAAGACAAATGACCTACTCAAAAGATGGAGTAAAGAGCTGAACAGAGACTTCACCAGTGAAGAATTAAAGGTGGCTGAGAAACATCTTAAAAATTGTTCAGCATCATTAATAATTTAGGAAATGCAAATGAAAACCACTCTCAGATATCATCTCACTCCAGTGCAGCTAGCTAAGATCAAGAAAACAAAAGACAATAGATGCTGGAGAGGTTGTAGGGCAAGGGGAGCATTCATCCACTGCTGGTAGGAATGTAAACTTGTACAACCACTATGGAAAGCAGTGTGGAGAACCCTTAAAAGACTCAGAATGAGCCTACCACCTGACCCAGTCATACTACTCCTGGGTATATACCCCAAAGACTCATCCTACTGCAAATCTACATGCACATGCATGTTCATTGCAGCTCTCTTCACAATAGCGAAGAGCTGGAACCAACCCAAATGCCCCTCAACAGAGGAGTGGATGACAAAACTGTGGTACATCTACACAATGGAGTACTATTCAGCAGTAAAGAAAGATGGCATTATGAACTTTACAGGTAAATGGATGGAACTCAAAGCCATTATGCTGAGTGAAGTAACACAGTCCCAGAAAGACAAACAGAGAATGGTTTCCCCCATTTGTGGATGCTAACACCAAATCCCCCAGATGAAAGGCAAGCTGAACAACATTATTGTTATATTTCTGTTTATCTGAAAGCAACTATGTTGTTATAATATGAATCTCTCAATGGGCTCTAGAATCCACCCACCAATTATTTTTAGACTCTGTAATTACTTTATATGGGTGGAGAGTACGTATTCATATTTTAGAGTAATATAAAATTAATGGAGGAAAATGTGAATTCCTAAGCAGAAAAAAAGACTGAAAGATGCAGGACAGTTATGGCAGAATACATGACCTGGGGTAGGGTGAGGTGGGGTGGGGGGAGGGAAAGTGGAATATGCCTGAACTGAATTGAAAAATGATGTCTGAAATACACAAAGCATCAATTAAAAAATACTCCAGTGGCTAGGTGTGGTGGTGCATGCCTTTAATCCCAGTACTCAGGAGGCAGAGGCAGGTGGATCTCTGTGAGTTCAAGGCCAGCCTCGTATATATGGAGAAGTTCCAGAACAGCTGGGACTACAGGGAGATCCTGTCTCAAAAAGACAAATAAATAAATAAATAAATAAATAAATAAACAAACTCTCCACTGAACCCCAGTTCTATGTTGTTAGTATGTTTATGTTTGCAGGGCCATCTATAGGAGCATGGGTAGCCTCTCAGGTGCTGCATCCGTGAAGACAACTCACTCTCCTCCATTTAGTCATCAAATGCCAATAGTTCCTCAGCTAGGGATGGATGAGACTTCATGATTTCCCCATCCATGCTGGCATTTTTCTGGCTTGTGCAGACCTTTTACATTCAGTCACGGTTGTGAAAACGTTCCAACTTTGATTGACCTGTTGACTGCAGATTCCATATTGGAAAGAGACACAGAGAGTGAAAGTTGTGGAAATGCAAGAATAAATTAGACATATGTTCTTTAGGAAAAATTTAAAATGGAGGGTAGAAAGATGTCTCAGCAGTTAATAGCACTTCCTGCCCAATTATGAGGACCAGAGTTCATAGCTCCAAACCCATGTAACAAGCTGGGCCTGTAACTCTGAGTGGTCTGACACCATCTTCTGGCCTCTTCACACACACTCTCAAGCACCCACACATACATGTCTTCATACATTCATGAAGACACACATACAAATAAATAAATATGTTCACAATTATTTATTTATTTGGTATTGGGCCTAGAACTCAGAGCATTGCATATGCTAGGTAAGGGCTATACTGCTGAGTTACATAATTGATATATAGTTTTACAAATTTATGGGGGGTACTATCAGCTCTTTTTATAAATGATTATATTGTGCAACTGAGTTGATAAAATCTATTTTGAATGATCTTATTGTGTGTTAAGGTGACACAGCATTGGTGACATTCAGTATCTAGGGTTAACAAAACAAACTATAAACAATGTCTTTGTAGTTACGTCACTAGTCTAAGTCTTCATTCTGACCTTTCCCTTTTTATTGTCTCCGGAAAATAGTATCCTTCTTATGATCTATGGTAGCAGTAATTTACTGCATTTCCATGTGCAAGATAATAATTCTTCTTGGTGAAGAAAATAAAAATGAAAAATTTGGGGCACATCAGAGGAATGTAAAATTAAAAAAAATCTTAGCTCTAAGTGGATTTTCTTAGATCAAAGTGATTAGATAAGAGTTAATCAAATGGTTTGTTTATTTACTAACATATTCAGAGAATTTTTTCCTCCCTGCAGATGTAAAGATTGAAAAAAAACCACGGCTATGCTAGCATATGGAGGTAATTTACTCAGATGTTCAACTGAGCTGGAGCCATTGGTAATCCCACTATAAATTTTAACCTTCTTGCATTTTTTATTTCAAAATATGTTCAATTCCATTTCAAGACAAAAATAAAATAGGAATTTTTCTGAAAGATATCACACTTAGGGTAGAGAAATGCATCACTGGCCATAGTTTTCACATTGGATTATAACAAATCTGTCTGACTTTAAACTCATGAACTCTCATATTTAAATCCAACATGAATCATTTGCTTTTTCAAGTTCCCTTAAGCTAGGGGAAATTAAGACTTCCTGTTCTTTAGGGAGGAAAAGGGCTTAAAACCTTGAGAAATGTCTTGAAGAAAATGTCTTGAAGCTCCTCATAATTGAGCATAAGTGATTCCAAACCATATGGATTGCATTTCCTATTTTACTTTGAACAGTGAGGGGAAAAACATGTTTGGCAAAATGATTCTTACTTTTTTTTTCAAATCCAAATATGCTACTTTCACCCCTGATTCTCCTTTCTAGTCCATAATTCATGCCAGGAATGTTCCTAGGGCTCCACAGTCTTTAAGTCTGTGACTCCTGAGAGGCCTACCTTCTTCTGGAGGCCATCCTTAAATGACTAGAAGAGACATTTCAAATGCCTTCTGTACTTTCCTTGGTAACATAGAACTTTCAAGAGTCTTTTTCATTTACCCTTTTGCTTATGTATGCTTTTAGTTCTGTTTGCTAAAGGCTTATTGTGTCCACACATAACAGCTTATGTCATTTATTCTACCTTGAGCAACCATTTATCATCTAATGAGTCCAAAGTTTTATGCATAGGTTAGCACACTCTTACATTGTACTCAATGTTGCAACCTCATGTGGAAGAGTAAAGCTAACCTTGGCTAATAATCATCAAATGAGACACAACCAAGCAGAAGGAATTGGAATAAACAGGGATAACCCTTGATGATGGGATCTGAAAGGCTCTGATTAGTTTTTCTTATTTGTATCTGATTCAAAAATACTTTAAAAATAATATCTGATTAAGTTTCTTAATTAATAAATCTATTTTAATAGACAGATAACTCCCCAAATATACTACAGTACGATTTTAAATTCAGTGGTTTTCTATTCAATAGCTCCTGAAGGTTTGCACAAGAAAGGGCATAGATGTTTCAAGAGAGATGGTAAAAGAATGAAAAGAAACTGTGAGTATGTGCACTACAGATTTTCATGTTAAGATATACATCGGTAGCTTTGTATTTGAGTCAATTGTGGCAAGGAAAATGAAGAAGAGAAAGAGAATGAAAGTAAGAAATAAAATTAGGAATCTGGGTAGAAAGGAAAGGAAGGGCACTTTAATTGGAATTTGATTCATGTGTTGGAATTTAAGCAAAAATCCATAGAAAAGTAACTCAAGTATGAGCGTAATTTTGGAGACCGGAGAATTTGTTTACACTTTTCCCATTCAACATCCATGCCATTCCCTCCTTCTTACATCAACAGCTCACCGAAATTTAGTCCCAAAGAGTCATTCGATTCTTGCTAGATTGATTATTAAGACTCTCAAAACTTATCTGAATATTAAGAATGTCCTCAGAATTATGTCAGGCATTGTGGAGGCTATACAACATTGAAAAAGAATAAGATATTTGTGACTGATTTCTTTGAAAAGTCAAGCCTGTGTGTGGAAATAACTGAAATTCTATATATGAAAAGAAGATTCTGGGGAATGCTGGAATTCTTTGAAAACTTCTGGATTTCATGAACACAAAATCCAATTATGACTCAAGGAAGCATCAAAGAAAACAAGAGGGTATATTGCTTTTTTTTTTTTATCCACCACGTGGGTGCTGGGAATCGAAACTGGGTCCTCTGCAAGAGCAGTCGGTGCCCTTAACCACTGAGCCATCTCTCCAGCCCCAGTGTATTTCTATGTATGATGGTATTTGAATCTAGAAAATTTGTTGCTTTCATGCAATATATATA
>VZQC01012477.1:0-53280 GCA_009823505.1 Rhizomys pruinosus | reverse complement strand
GTCTCCCTGTAGCCCCAGCTGTCCTGGAACTCACTCTGTGGACCAGGGTGGCCTTGAACTCACAATATGAGTACAAGTATCCTTCATGTAGAACCAATTTGCAAGCAGCTATGCCCAAACCCACACAGCCCATGTCTCCCACCATCCAGCTGGTGGGGCTTTTATGTATAAACATGTTAATTAAATAAGTGTCCAGACTATGTTGCTGTAGTTTCACCATTCACCCCAATCGCAGCCCTTACATTCTACCACACCCCCTCTTCTGTAGATTGTTCGCTAGGCTTAGAAAAGGGGTACTGGTGGATGAGAAGCAAAACAGTCTACTTTCTCTGGAGATGTCGTTTTGGACTCTGATCAGTTCTGGCTGTTTCCTTTCATGAGTTGACAGTTTGTCCAGGTATAACCTCTCAACCCTATTAATGAAGCACAAGCAATTAGATATATAGGTATTTAAATAGTACTAATTATTATGGTAGGTTACTTTGGTGTAGACACAGATGTTTGGGTAGTATGCTAATCCATGAACTATATTTTTTTCTGTAAAAGATGACAAGGTCAGGGGCTGGAGAGATGGCCTAGTGGTTAAGAGCGCTGATCGCTCTTACAGAGGACCCGGATTCGATCCCCAGCACCCACATGGCGGCCGAGAACCATTCGAAACTCCAATTCCAGGAGAACTCCAGTTCCAAGGAAATCCGACACCCTCTTCTGACCTCCGCGGCATTGTACAACACGGGTACACAAACCTGCCTGCAGACAGTACGTTCATACACATACAGAAATAAATAAAATTAAAAAAAATAAAAAAAGATGACAAGGTCTTTCTGTGGCTTATAACTTCTCCTAACTACTAGAGGATATAAGCTTGTGACATCAGCTGTTAATTATTCCTCCAAGGAGGGAGCTAATAGCCAATGAGATTTGGGATATACAGATATGTGGCTGCCACTGCTTCACAGTATTTCCAGGCAGGTGAGATGCTGACAGAGGAGTCTTGCTTGACTCAAGGAGACCAATTTTTGCTTTATTGGTTTAGTGGCCTTTGGTAACACTCTCTAGCATTCCAGGGACCAACTGGACACTTGCAAGTGCAGTCTCAATACATCTTTCCCATGCTTACATCAGATCTTCCACAGCAGGGCCTTACTGCCTCTCTTCTTGCAGGTATCCCAGTTTATAGGCAAGAAGCCTTTACCTTTTTTTGGGGGTGGGGGGTTTGGATCCCCTGGCCAACATCTCCTTGGCAAAATAATCAATTGCTGATATCAGAGCTCTCCTGTATTAAGATATTTTGCTTAAATGCACAGCTTGAAAAGACTTTAGTATTATATTTGGCTCTGAATAGAGAATAATCCTTTTCACATTTCCTATGTCTATTAGTCAATTAAAGAAAACAGTTATACCGGTTTTGTAGGAGATTACCTCTATAACAGTCGGCTGTAAGTTACGGTTAGAAAATGACTTCATTATCATCATGTATTTCTTTGTTCTATGAAAAGGAGTTAAGAAGGTCTCTCATATTAAGACTTTGCCGCACCTGGAAGGTAAGGTTCATTAGGACTCATTATAAACAGTTGTTACAAATAGGATCTACAGAAATGTTTGAAGTCTGTAGCAGTCTGAGGCTTTTCTTCCTTTTAATGCTTAGATGGGCCAACTTCTATGCTGGTATTTCTTGGTACATCCTGCACAATGCAAAACTGTATCTTTTTTTTCTCAGCCATTAAGTTGGTGATGTTTTGACCTGTGGGAACATACAAATGTTTTCCCATAGTTAGTTTTAAGATTTAAATTGAAAATTTGACAAAAGCTTTGATATATAACAGTATCCCCCCTTTTTATTTTAGGTTTTTATTTTTTGACCCATGAGTCTCAAAAGGGCAGTTGTAGTACACATACCTATAGGCAGGAATCAAGGTGTAAATTTCATTAAATTTACCCAAGCTATTTTGAGTGACTGTATATTGTTAATTTGGGAGGCAAACTTAATTTCTTAAGTTAAATTATCCTACAGGTAAAAGAGAATGTTGCAAGATGATACAGTATAACACAGAAATTATAAAGAACATTTGTATATGTTAATCCCAAGGTTATTGTTTTTTTAATTTTCTATTTATTTATTTTTTATGTGTATGAATGTACTGTCTGCATGTATGTTTGGGCACCCCTGTCATGCAATGCTGCTGAGGTCAGAAGAGGGTGTTAGATTCCCCTGGAACTGGAGTTAAAGATGGTTCTCAGCTACCATGTGTGTGTGTGTGCTGGGGATCGAACCCAGGTCCTCTGCAAGAGTAGTCGGTGCTCTTAACCACTAGGCCATCTCTCCAGTCCCCCCAAGGTTATTGTTATACAGATTTTAAGTAGAACAAATGTGGACAACAATTTATATTTCACTTAACTTAGATGTATTACCGTTTTTATTAAAACCTTTAAACCAATGTTGTTTAATAGATATTTTTACTTTTACTGAGTCCTAAAATACCATGTAGTTTGTAGATAGAGTTCGGGCAAAGTTGGATACTTGTTAAACTCACATCAATTAAATATACATTAATCGAATATAGACCCGTGTCCTTCTCCAGTTTCACCATTTCAGTCAGTTTTTGATGCAGTCTTTCTGTTGTTGTTCTTTCCAATATGCATCCCTCCCTATAAGAAGTATTTCCAACTGGGTTATTGATGCTAGCATCCACAGATGAGGGATACCATTCGTCGTTTGTTTTTCTGGGACTGTGTTACTTCACTCAACATAATATCTTCTAGTTCCATCCATTTACCTGCAAAGTTCATGATGTTATCTTTCTTTACTGCTGCATAGAACTCCATTGTGTACATGTACCACATTTTCTCTATGCACTCGTCAGTTGAGGGACATTTGGGTTGGTTCCAGCTTTTTGCTATTGTGAACAGAGCTGCAATAAACATAGCTGTGCATGTATCTTTGCAGTAAGTTGTGTCTTGTGGGTATATACCCAGGAGTGGTATGACTGGGTCAAATGGAAGGCTCATTTTGAGTCTTCTAAGGGTTCTCCACACTGCTTTCCATAGTGGCTGTACAAGTTTACATTCCCACCAGCAATGGATGAGTGTTCCCCTTTCCCCACAACCTCTCCAGCACTTGGTATCATTCGTGTTCCTGATCCTAGCCAGTCTTATTGGAGTAAGGTGATATCTCAGAGTGGTTTTAATTTGCATTTCCTTAATTATCAGAGATGTTGAACACTTCTTAAGATGTTTCTCGGCCATCTCTAACTCCTCCTCTGTGAAGTCTCTATTCAGATCTTTGCTCCATCTTTTGAATGATTCATTTGTTTTCTTTCTTCTTTGTTTTTTGAGTAGCTTGTATACTCTGGAAATTAATGCTTTGTCAGATGTATCTGCTGTGAAGGTTTCCTCCCACTCTGTGGGTCTTCTCCTCACTTCCTTTATTGCTTCCTTTGATGTACAGAAGCTTTTGAGTTTAATGAGGTCCCATTTGTCAATTGTCGATCTTATTTCTTGTGCAGCTGCTGTCTGATTTAGGAAGTCTTTTCCTACACCTATGTCTTGTAGTCTGCTGCCAAGCTTCTCTTCTATCACCTCCAGAGTTTGGGGTTTCACATTGAGGTCTTTGGTCCATCTGGAGTTGACCTTTGTACAAGGTGAGAGGTAGGGGTTTAATTTCATTCTTCTACAAGTGGTGATCCAGTTTTGCCAACACCACTTGCTGAAGATGCTGTCTTTCCTCCATTGTGTCTTCTTGGCCCCCTTGTCAAATATGAGGTGGCTGAAATTGTATGAGCTCAGGTTTGGATCTTCAGTTTTATTCCATTGGTCAACTGGTCTGTTTTTGTGCCAGTACCAGGCTGTCTTTATGACTATAGCCCTGTAGTATAGTTTGATGTCTGGTATAGCGATCCCCCCTGTATTGCTCTTTTCACTCAGGGTTGCTTTGGCTATTCGGGGTCTTTTGTTTTTCCAAATGAAATTGAGGATTTTTTTTTCCAAGCCTGTGAAGAAACTCTTGGGGATTTTGATTGGGATCGCATTAAATCTGTACACTAGTTTGGGTAGGATGGACATTTTTACTATATTTATTTTCCCAATCCATGAGCATGGGAGGTTTGTCCATCTTCTGATGTCTTCCTCAATTTCCTTTTTCAGGGGTTTAAAATTTTTGTTGTAGAGATCCTTGGTGTCTTTGGTTAGGTTTGTTCCTAGGTATTTTATTGTTTTTGAGGCTATTGTGAGTGGGAAGGTCTCCTTGTAGTCCTTCTTCAATTGCTTGTTGTTGGTGTACAGAAAGGCTACTGATTTTTCTAGGTTTATTTTGTATCCTGCCACTTTACCAAAGCTCTTAATCGTTTCTAGGAGTTTTCTGGTGGAGTTCTTAGCATCCCTTAGGTAGACAATCATATCATCAGCAAAAAGGGATAGCTTGACTTCCTCTTTTCCAATTAGAACTCCTTTAATTTCCTTTTCTTGCCTTATTGCCCTAGCTAGGGTTTCTAGCACTATATTGAAGAGGAGTGGTGACAGGGGGCAGCCTTGCCGAGTTCCTACCTTTAAGGGGAATGCTTCTGTCATTTCCCCATTTAGGATGATATTGGCTGTGGGTTTTCTGTATATGGCTTTGATTACATTGAGGAATGATCCCTCCAGACCAATTCCCTCCAGGACTTTAAACATGAAAGGGTGCTGGATTTTGTCAAAGGCTTTCTCCGCATCAATTGAGATGATGGTGTGGTTTTTGTCCTTCAGTCCATTGATATGTTTGATGATGTTTATTGATTTTCGTATGTTGAACCATCCCTGCATGTCTGGTATGAATCCAACTTGGTCATGGTGGATGATTTTCTTGATGTGAGTCTGTATGCGATTTGCCAGAATCCTGTTTAGAATTTTGGCATCTGTGTTCATTAGGGAGATGGGTCTATAGTTCTCCTTTTTGGTTGTATCTTTCCCTGGTTTTGGTAGTAGCGTAATGCTGGCTTCATAGAAGGAATTTGGGAGAAGTCCCTCCGTTTGTATCCTTCTAAACAATTTAAGTAGTAATGGTTGTAAGTCTTTTCGAAATATTTTATAGAATTCTGCCGTGAAACCATCCGGGCCTGGGCATTTTTTGGTTGGGAGGCTACTTATTACATCTTCGATTTCTTCCTGTATTATTGGTCTGTTTAGGCTGTCGATCTCTTCTTGGTTGAGCTTTGGTGATTCCCAGGATTTCAGATATTCATCCATTTCTTCTAGGTTTTCGAACTTAGTAGAGTATAGGTTTTTGAAGTATTCCTGTATGATTATCTGGATCTTTACATTGACTGTTGTGATGTTTCCCCTTTCATCACAGATTCTATTGATTTGGAGTTGTTCCTTCTTTCTTTTGGTTAACTGGGCTAGAGGTCTGTCTATCTTGTTTATTCTCTCAAAGAACCAACTTTTGGATTCATTGATATTTTTATATAGTTTTTTTTTGTTTCTATTTCATTGATCTCTGCTCTGATTTTTGTTATTTCTTCTTGTCTGCTGTGTTTGGGATTCATTTGTTGTTGTTTCTCAAGTATTTTTAGCTGCAGTGTTAGATCATTCACTTGTGCTCTTTCTGGTTTTTCTTTTTTTTTGATGTAGGCACTTAGGGCTATAAACTCCCCTTTTAGAACTGCTTTTAAAGTGTCCCATAGGTTTTGTTGTGTTGTATTATCGTTGTCATTCAGTTCCAGGCATGTTTTTATTTCTTTCTTTATTTCTTCCTTGACCCATTCATTATTCAGAAGAGTGTTCTTTAGTCTCCATGTATTCTTGTGGGTTGTAGGGCTTATCCTGGTGTTGATGTTGAGTTTTGTTGCACTGTGGTCTGATAGAATGCATGGGATTATTTCAATCTTTGTGTTTGTTGAGTTTTTTTTTCCTGTGTCCCAGTATATGGTCTATTTGAAGAATGTTCCATGGGGTGCAGAGTAGAAAGTGTATTCTCTGGTGTTTGGGTGGAATATTCGTTAGATCTCTGTCAGGTCCATTTGGTGTATTGTATCATTCAGTTCAGATGTCTCTCTGTTTATCCTTTGTCCTGTGGATCTGTCTAAAGGACTTAGTGGGGTATTGAAGTCCACTACTATTATTGTACTGGGGTTAATCTGTGCCTTGAGATCCTGAAGAGTTGTCTTTATAAAGTTTGGTGCACCAGAGTTTCGTGCATATATATTCATGATTGTGAGATCTTCATTGCCAATTGTTCCTTTAATAATAAAGATGTAATGGCCCTCTTTGTCTCTTTTGATTTCTTTTGCTTTGAAGTCTATTTTGTCTGATATTAAAATAGCAACACCTGCTTTCTTTTTTGTACCATTTGCTTGGAAGATTTTCTTCCATCCCTTTACTTTAAGTTGGTGCCTGTCCTTGAAATTGAGATGGGTTTCTTGTAGACAGCATATAGATGGGTTTTGCTTCCTAATCCATTCTCCCAGTCTATGTCTTTTGATTGGAGAGTTTACTCCATTAATATTTAAGGTTATAATTGAAAGATGTATGTTGCTTCCTTTCACTGTATTATCCATTTGGATTTTTAGTCTCCAATTCTACTCCTGCAGTTATGTTTTATTAGCTAGACCCACTGGAGTGAGGTGATATCTGTGAGTGGTTTTAATTTGCATTTCCTTAATTATTAATGATGATGAACACTTTTTAAGATGTTTCTCAGCCATCTTTAATTCCTCACTGGTGAAGACTCTGTTCAGTCCTTTACTCCATCTTTTTAGTAGGTCATTTGTCTTCTTCTTTGTTTTTTGAGTAGTTTATATATTCTTGATGTTAATGCTCTGTCAGATGCATCACTGGTAAAGATTTCTNGTTTAATTTTGTTCTTCTACAAATGGTGATCCAGTTTTGCCAACACCATTTGCTGAAGATGTTATCTTTACTCCATTGAGCTTTTTTGGCCCCTTTGTTAAATATGAGGTGGCTGAAGTTATATGAACTCAAATTTGGATCTTCAATTTTGTTCCATTGGTCAATGGTTCTGTTTTTTGTCAGTCCCAGCCTGTCTTTATGACTATAGCCCTGTAATATAGCTTGACATCTGGGAATGTAATCCCCCACTTTTTGCTCAGGGTTGCTTTAGCTATTTGGGGTCTTTTGTTTTTCCATATGAATTTAAGGATTTTTTTTTCTAAGTCTGTGAAAAAGCTCATGGTGATTTTGATTGGGACTTCATTGAATCTGTATATTAATTTGGGTAGAATGGACATTTTTACTCTATTAATTTTTCCAATCCATGAGCATGGGAGTTCTTTCCATCTTTTGATGTCATTTCCAATCTCCTTCATCAGGGTTTTAAAATGTTTGTTGTAGAGGTCTTTGGTGTCTTTGGTTAGGTTTATTCCTAGGTATTTTTTTGAGGTTATTGTGATTGGGAAGGTCTCCTTATATTCCTTCTCCAGTTGCTTATTGTCGGTGTAAAGGAAGGCTACTGATTTTTCTAGGGTTATTTTGTATCCCACCACTTTACCGAAACTTTTGATTGTTTCTAATAGTTTTCCGGTGGAGTTTTTAGCATCCCTTAGGTAAACTATCATATCATTTGGAAAAAAGGATAGTTTTACTTCCTCTTTTCCAATTAGTACTCCTTTAATTTCACTTTCTTGCCTTATTGCCCTAGCGAGCATTTCAAGCACTATATTGAAGAGGAGTGGCGATAGTGGACAGCCTTGTCACCTTCCTGCCTTTAAGGGGAATGCTTCCAACTTTTCTCCATTTAGGATGATGTTGGCTGTGGGTTTCTTGTATATGGCTTTAATTACATTGAGGAATGATCCCTCCAGTTCAATTCTCTGTAAGACTTTAAGCATGAAGGGATGCTGGATTTTGTCGAAAGTTTTTCCTGTGTCAATTGAGAGATGATTGTGTGGTATTTGTCTTTAAGTACATTTATGTGTTTTATGATATTTATTGATTTATGTATGTTGAACCATCCCTGCATCTCTGGTATGAATCCAACCTAGTCATGATGGATGATCTTTTTGATGTGTGTCTCTATGTGATTTGCATGTATTGTGTTGAGAATTTTTGCATCTGTGTTCATCAATGATATGGGTCTATAGTTTTCTTTCTTGTTTGTGTCTTTGACTGGTTTTGGTATTAGGGTGATGCTGGCTTCATAGAAGGAATTTGGGATATTTCCTTTTGTCTGTATCCTTCTGAAAAGTTTAAGTAGTAATGGTTGTAAGACATCTTTAAATGTTGTATAGAATTCTGCTGTGAAGCCATCTGGGCCTGGGCTTTTTTTAGTTGGGAGGCTTTTTATTACATCTTCAATTTCCTCAAGTGTTATGGGTCTGTTTAAGGTGTCAATCTCTTCTTGCTTAAGCTTTGGAGAATCCCCAAATTCCAGATATTCACCCATTTCTCTTAGGTTTTCAAATTTAGTAGAGTATAGGTTTTTGAAGTATTCTACTATGATTGTCTGGATCTTTTCTTTATCTGTTGTGATGTTTCCCCTTTCATCGCAAATGCTATTGATTTGGAGTTGCTCTTTCTTTCTTTTGGTTAGCTGGGCTAGAGGTCTGTCTATTTTGTTTATCTTTTCAAAGAACCAGCTTTTGGATTCATTGATTTTTTGTATTGTTTTCTTTGTTTCTATTTCACTGATTTCTGCTCTGATTTTTGTTATTGTGTTATTGCTTCCTGTCCATTGGGTTTAGGATTCATTTATTGTTGTCTTTCAAGTGTTTTTAGCTGCAGTGTTCAATTGTTTACTTGTTCTCTTTCTGTTATTTTAATGTGGGCACTTAGGGCTATAAATTTCCCTCTTAGGACTGACTTTAATGTATCCCACAGGTTTTATTGTGTTGTATTGTCATTTTCGTTTAGTTCCACGAATGCTTTTATTTCATTCTTTATTTCTTCTCTAACCCACTCATTGTTCAGTATTGTATTGTTTAGTCTCCATATGTTTTTATAGTTAGTAGGGCTTACCCTGGTGTTAATATTGAGCTTTATTGCACTGTGGTCTGATAGAACACATGGAATAATTTCAATTCTTTTGTATTTGTTGAGGTTTCTTTTGTGTCCCAGTATGTGGTCAATTTTGGAGAATGTTTCATGGGGTGCTGAGTAGAAAGTATTCTGTGGTGTTTGGATGGAATATTCTGTAGATACCTGTGAGGTCCATTTGGTGTATTGTGTTGTTCAATTTTGATGTCTCTCTGTTTATTTTTTGTCCAGTTGACCTATCCAGGTGGCTCAGTGGGGTATTGAAGTCCCTCACTGTTAGCGTACTGGGATTAATCTGTGTCTTAAGGTCCCGAAGGATTGTGTTTATAAAGTTCGGTGCACTAGAGTTTGGTGCATAAATATTTACAATTGTGAGACCTTCTTGGTTAATTGTTCCATTGATAAGGATTTAATGGCCCTCTTTATCTTTTCTGATTAATTTTACTCTGAGGGGGGTGGGGGGTTGGGGGTGTGGGGTGTGCGGGATGGGGAGGGAGGGGGGTTTGGATCCTTTGGCCCATGCACCGGTCCCCACTGGCACAGGTAGTGTGTGCCACTGGCTGACTTTCTATCCATGCATGCAGTACCTCTTCTAGCGTTGGATGGCGCCTGCTGAGGTTGGCTGCTGCCTGCTGAGGTTGGCCGCCAGCCAGCCGGCCACCTGCCCAACACAGATGGGCCTTCGCAGCTGGGCACAGGGAGCTTGCGCTGCTGGCTCACCTCCTTTCCAGGCACGCAGTTCCTCTCTCTATGGTCCTAGCGTTGGATGGCGCCTGCACAACACAGACAGGCTTTGGCGGCAGGGCACCCACCCATTCATACTTAAGCAGACAAAAACCCAGCATGGAACTGTGGAAACAGAAAGCAGAACCCAATCTTAGCAGAACTTTTTGCAGTTGATTACTGCTGGATGAAGAAGAGCTGATCTTAAAGCAAGGGACTCTGGATAGGCTGACTAGACCTCAGTGTATGAACTTGCACTGAGGAATATTTGGGAGCACTAACTGAGACAAATGACAGAGCATGTGAATTCTGGGGGTGGGGTCTGTGGCAGGGGTATAAAGGTAATTAAGATTGACATGTTCTGTATGAAATACTCTCTCTCTCTCTCTCTCTCTCTCTCTCACACACACACACACACACACACACACACACACACACGATTCACAATAAAACCTTAAAAGAAAAGAAGTGCAATAGCTTGCAATGTGAAGCACTTAACCTTATAGTAGACAACGGTTCACATGTTTGGCAAGTATTACCTCAGACTTAGCAATGCTTTGAGTTAAGCATTGTTATCTTCATATTCTAGATGATAAAACTGAGGTTTAAAAACTTTAACTGAGGTTTCTTCCTCACTTTTCTAAGATGACAAAACAGCTAGAGTTATTGCCCACTGCAATCATGGAACTCTTTGCAGAATGTAATGCAAGAAGGAAAAAGAAAGGTATGTAGAGCCAGTGGGGTTTGTGCTGGCTGCACCCGAGGCAGTCTAGTGTGAATGTGGGAGAGCTCCTGTGGAAGGCATATTCTATCTCTGCTCATCTGGGGTGCACTGCTACTAGAGATTAGCCCAGGTAATGGTGCTAAACTCTTTGGTGTGGTGAGTATCCAAAGTGCTATGCATTTTGCAGGATCTGTGAATGCTAGGGTGATGCTTCTCCAGATAGCTTAGGTTTAAATAAGACCTTTGCTCATATGAAGAAGAGTAAAGACAGATTACTCTCTTACCTCTGAGCCTTTTGGGAGAATCACCATAAAATATTGACAATTTCTGAAACATTAACTGCTTTCAATTCCTATTTTGACCCTGAGGAATCACATGGCCAAGTAGCCCTAGATGTCCAGCCCAAATTTCCCTTGAAGTGAAGTGATGTTAAAGTGAAAATCTTCCTAGTACGCCTCCTCTCTGTTCCCAGAACCAACAGAATAAAGAGTATATGTGTATCCTGGAGTGATAGTAAATGCATTTAGGAGGCCGAGGCTGGAGGATCGTTGCACATTCAAAGCCAGCCTGGGCTACACAGTAACATCCCATCTTGGGGAAAAAAATCTAGGCACATTGGCTGACTGTATCATGGTGCTAATTGTGTAAAAAGCCATAGATTCTTTTTTCTTGTTCTCTGTGTTTCTCTGTGTGAATGAAAAAATTTATGCAAACTGCCTGAAAATCATGGAAGGCACTTTTTGAATATAGTATTTTTAACCAATAAACTATTTTTACAGCACCGTTAAAAAAACTTTAACCAAGGTTTCTTACCCACTTCCCCATGTCTATGGTGGGATATTTTTTGGGGGGGAGGGAATTGAACTTGCATGGGACTTGTGCATGCTGCTGTCATGGCTATGAGTTTATGAGTAACTGACCATCTGTCTGGAAAGCTCTGCTTCCTTGTGGTCATCCACTCCCTCTGGGTCATACAATCTTTCTGCCCCCTCTTCAGCAATGATACCTGAGCCCTGGTAGGCAGAAGTTTTATACAGGTGTCTTATTCAGAGCTGGGATGGGGAGAGACAGTCTCTTTTAATCCTGGGACTCTTGGTAGGTTAACCAGTCTCCAGTGAACAGACCCCCCACTGAAGGAAATTTGGGGCCACAAATTAGACTCTGTAGGCCTTATTATATTATATCTATTACATGCATATATAATAGATTGCATTAAATTGGGCAGGGGAGGGAATATAGGTAGCATCAAATTATATTGTACCAAAATTGCAAAAATTTAATAAAAATGAAGTGAAAAAAAGTTTGAGGGACTGGAGAGATGGCTCAATGGGTATAAGTGCTTACTGATATCACAGAAGATTTGGGTTGTGCTTCCAGCACACACATACCTGTAACATCAGTTCCAGAGGATCTGATGCCCTCTTCTAACCTCTGTGGGCACCAGGCATGCATATGGTACACATACATACATGTAGGCAAGTACTGTTACATTTAAAAATAATAATAATAGTAATAATAGAAAATAATAATAATAATAGAAAAAAGTCTTTTTTATCTGAAAATATTTTAGTTAACATATTCCAGGTCAGACAAGTTGTATGGATTATGGAATGGCAGTGCTGGAAATAGAACTCTTTGGCTGATGTTCTTTTCTGAGGCTTACAACTGTCCCAATATATTGTTTTGCCATCAAACATGATTTGTAGTTGATTGGAAAGAAAGAAAACAAAATAGAAATAACTTTGTATTTTGAAAGAAATTGCTAAGAGAACTAGGGTTCTGGGAATTTGAGTCTGATAGAAAGCCAGAAGATTGCCACATCCCACTTGAAACAGCTGTTTCAGTCTCTTTTTTCTCATCATATTTCAGTATCCCTCCCAAGATTCATGGAGATAGTAAGAGAAATACGTAATAGTGGCCAATCTGATTTTTAGATCTTTAATTTCATGCAGGTGTTGGGAACCCAGAACTAATCAGCCAGCACAGTAATGATATTAGAAGAAAGGGGGTCATTTGTAAGATAGTGTAAATCAGGTGGGATATTTAGAGGCTGTCTGGCTCTTTGTTTAGGCTATCGGAACCTCCAACTAGGAGTTTTATGAATTATAGTGCAGACGTGCCAGTGGTCAAGAGAAGAAAGAATATTATGTTCAAATAGCAGCCCTATCTTCTCATTAATTGATATANAAAAAAAAAAAAAAAAAAAAGACAGGACACTTCCTTTTCATCTTTTCCTATCTATCCACAAGTTAAGATTACCTTCTTAATGGGTTGTGTAATGGCATGTCCCTTTCTAAGACCATAATAAATCTTTACTACCCTACCCTGCTGTTTTCTTCTTTTTTTCCTCCCTCTACTTCCTTAATATTCTTTGCTCGTTTTTCTGATTGAGACACATTCACCACAGCCATCAAAAACCTTGAGGGCATACTACTTCCTTTTGGCATCAAGGTTGAAGCTGGCATTTGTTTATAAATAAAGCCATCACTTTTCAAGTTGGAAAATGAGCTCATGCTACTCCAGGGAGAAGAGAAAAAGAGTACATTATGTTTCAAGCTGTGAAAACTCTGCTTTCTTTTAAGAATCAACTTTATGGAAGCTAAATTTACATTTAAAATGCATCTCATTGAAGTGTATGTTGCAGCTAGTCTTGGTAAACATACACATTCTAGAAATTTCTGTTCCTATCAAGATATACAACATAGCACGATTCCAGAAAGTAGCCTTTCATCCTGGTGTTCAGCAGAATGATTCTGTTCCTGTCATTACAAAATAGTTTAACTAGCTCTGGATTTTCATGTATCTGAAGTCATAAAGTATTTACATTTTTTAATGCACAGTTTGGAGATTTATCTCTGCTGTTGCGTAGACTGATAATTTGTTCATTTTAGGTTTCTTGCCATTGAAATTTATTGTTCATTTTTATTGTTTTCTAAGCAGTTTTATTTTTTTACAGACTGTACCATAATTTATTCTATGCCGATGAGTACTTGAGACATCTCCAGGTTTTAGTGACTATGGATACAACCGGTATGGATTGATTTTTTTGGTGTGTGTGGTTTTCTTAGTCTATTTCTGTTGCTATGACAGAATATTTGAGACTGGGTATTTATAAAGGAGTTTGTCTCATAATCCTAGAGATGGAGACAGTCAGGAGTGTGGTGGTAGCTTCTGGCAGGGGCTTAAATATAGCATCATAATGGCATAAATGTAAGAAAACAAGAGAAAACTGAAGGAATGATCTCATTTTATACTAATAACAATTTTCTCATGACAACTAATCTAGTCCCATAAGAAATACACTAATTCCTTTCAGTGATGAATACCCTTTTGAAGTTTCCACCTGCCTACCCAGCCACAATGGTGTTCAAACATAACATGAGTTTTGGAGAAGAAAAACCATATTCAATCCAGAACAGAGATCATACAGAAAATAAATAGTTGTGGAATTGTTGGGCTTCTAGCTGAGATGTCCTCACCAACTCTTGATAGGGTCACTGTTTTTAAATTTTAGCCATTGGAATGAATATGCATTTTCACGTCATTTTTCTTTAATACATATTTCCATGAAGGATGAATATATTGACCATCTTTTTTTTTTTTTTTTTGGCCTTTTTGAGACAGGGTCTCCCTTTAGTCCCAGCTGGCCTGGAGCTCGCTATGTAGACCAGGCTGACATTGAACTCAGAAATCTGCCTGCCTCAGCCTCAGCCTCCCGAGTGCTAGAATTAAAGGCATGTGCCGAGCTTGGCAACCATCTTTTTAATATGAGCATTGGAACGATGGCTCAGAGGTTAAGAGCATTTACTGCTCTTTCAGAGGACCTGGATTTGGTTCCTAGCACACACGTGGCAGCTAACAACCATCTATAACGTTTGTTTCAAAGGATCCAGTGACATTTTCTGGCTTCTGAGGGCACTGCACACATGTACACATACATACATGCAGGCAAAACAGTCACATGCATAAAATAAAACAAAGCTTAAAAATGTCATAATGAATTTCATTGTTATATATCTAATGTAAGCTAATAAAATTCTCGTCTTTATTTATTTTACTCTTTTTCTCTTATTAGACTGCTGGTGTTTATTGAGTTGTGAGAATTCTTTTTTAATTTTAGATGTCAGTACCTTTACATATTTCTTAGGATTACAAAATACAATGAGAGAAAAATAAAAATGCACATAAGTCCTAGATTGGAAGAAAATATTAATCTAGGATTTGCATTTTATTTTCTTGTTGATATGTTTTGAAGACCAGAAAATTTTCATTTTCTTAAAATTATTTTAGAGTTTTTTTCTTATTGTACATTGCACATATGCATTTATTCCTTAAAAAAAATCCAGATTTTGTCAGGAGTTTTGAGACAGGGTCTCTCTATATCTCTACGTGGCCTGAAACTTACTATGTATACCAGGCTGGCCTCAATTTCACAGAGATCCACCTGCCTTTGCCTCCTGAGTGCTGGGATTCAAGGCAAGCAGCACCACACTCAGATGAGTATACTTTTATTTTTATTTTTATTTATTTTTTTGTCTTTTAGACACCAGGTCTATCTTTAGCCACAGCTTTCCTGGAACTCCCTATGTAGACCAGGCTGGCCTTGACCTCAGAGATCCACCTGCCTCTGCCTCTCGAGTGCTGGGATTAAAGGTGTGAGCCATTACACCTGGCTGACTAACTACTTTAATAACTATTTTAATCCTTGTCTTTTAATTACAATGTCTGAGCATAGAAGAGTATTTTTATTTTTTTTTTTATTTTTTTTATTTTTTTTTTTTTTGGTCTTTTCGAGACAGGGCCCCCCCGTAGCCCCACCAGCGGGCCTGGAACACTACTGAAAACGTCTCTTTGTAGAACAGGCTGCCTTGAATTCACAAGATCCGCCTGCCTCTGCCGCCCAAGTGCTAGGAATTAAGGCGTGCACCACCCCACGCCCCTTGTGGTAGAAGATTATTGTTTAAATCAAGTCACGATGTATTCTTTACTTGGTTCATTTCCTGTTGTATTTTAAAATTAAACAAATATTCTGCTAGATATTCGTATAAGTAAGATTGTAGTGAGTAAATTTTTCTTACTGCTGCTTTACATAATTTGTTATTGTAGGAAGGTTACTTGGGCGAGCAATTCCCTTGCACTTGAAAGCATGTTAAGAGGCCGTTGTTATGATGTGCCTGGAGATTGCAAGTACTACAACGTGTTTTTGTTTTTTTTTGTTTTTTTTTTTTTTTTGAGACAGGGTCTCCCTGTAGCCCCAGATGTCCTGGAACTCACTCTGTAGACCAGGCTGGCCTTGAACTCACAGAGATCTGCCTGCCTCTGCCTCCCAAGTGCTAGGATTAAAGGCGTGTGCCACTGCGCCTGGCAACATGTATTTTTTAAAACTAGTTTGGCTGTCATGATGCCATAGATAAATTCTGGGAATTTTATTGAGGTCATTCCACTCTGGCTCTCATGGAATTTTAATATTTTTGAGCACTGTGTCGCCTTAAGAGTGTCTGTTCCAGTCTCAATCCCCAAAAGCCTCTCAGTGCTAGGTCTTGTACAATCCTATTCTGTATATCAACAGCCCAACCCTTAGCCAGTGACTCATGGGAAACCCCAGCAGAGGTATCTGTGAATCCTGCTGCACAGCTCCCTCCTTTCTGGTGTTGTCTTCTCTATGTCAGTGTCAGTATCTTCTCAGGTCAGTAGGCCTCTCATAGTCTGTGTGGATTCTACTTCCTTGTTTTACTCTGAAAATTGTTTCAAGACAGAGAACTGACACAAATATAGGGCTTGCCTTTTGTGCTTTCCCTTTTGAATGACCAAAGTCTTTCACTGACTATTTTTAACACCTTAAAACATTTGTTTTATATTATATTCAGTTTTATAACTTACTGATTATCATTTCAGATCTGTTAGTAGATATTCCCTTATAAACAGAAGCAACGTTTCCCATGTTTTTGCGGTTTAGTACATCTGTTTCTCAAGTGTTGCTATTATACACACACACAAATATATATATATATATATATATATATACACATATATATGCTTGCATTACTAGCAATTGAATCTAGAAGCTTCTGTATGCTAGCCATGTGCTTTGTCATTGAACTACATCCTCAGCCCAACCCATTTAGTTTGTTAATGTATTTTTACTGAATATTTGAGAGTTTCATACAATGTATTTTGATCATATCTCCATTCTTCCCACTAAGTTTTTTTTGTTTATTGATATATTTTTTGACATAGGTTCACAATTGTGAACTTACAGGGAATCCTAAGGTAGAAAATATAGTTCTCCTCTCTAAATTTTAGGCAATGTTCTCCAAATGATAACATTTTACAAAGTTAGGTAGTTTCTTTTATGTGATGAAACACTAGCCCTTGAGCATTCTGAGTGGCAACCATTATCCTTGGAATAATTTTATTTTCTCCCACTCCATCCTCATACCCCACTGGTGATTGAAACCTGGGCCTTGAGATGATGAATTGCTGTACCCCTGAGCAGCAGCTCCTACCCCTGTATTTTTAAACTATGCAGAGTATTATTTTTATCTATAGAAGCTCAATTAGGTTATTCCTGTTTTACATTTTCTGTAGGGCGCAAGTGAAGGTATAATGAGACTGTAGAGGAGTAAAAGGAAAATAATGGAAATCCTCTTGGTCCCTGGGAATGGGAAAAATCCAGTGTCCAGTGCCCAGAATCAGGGTGGTGTCAAGACCATAGCCATCAAGGGAGGTGGGAAGTCCATTGTTGGACTGAAAGAATCAGTTCTCCAAAGAATAGAATGTGTAAATGACAGAACTACCTCTGACCACAGCATAAGCCCAACACAGATGCAAAACCATTGTCACATACAACCGGTGACTTCAGCAGAGGGGACTGAGGGCAGTGCAGCCACTCAGCCAAGGCGGAAACTGCTGTCCAATATTGGGAAGTCCTCTACCCACCAATCTGCTCTACTATCAACCCAGCACAGATTGAAGATGGAACCCTGGCTCATGGGTGGAGAACACAGCTCCAGGTTCATGGGAGGACAGCACCTGCACATGGGGATAACCACAGTCCCAACTCAGAGGATAGTACCACAGTTCCAGCTCACAGAAGGAGACCACAGGTCTAGACTCATAGGAGACCACAACTCCTGCTCAAGGGAGGGGACCACAGCTCCAGGTTCATGGTAGAGAACCACCGATCCAGCTCATAGGAGGAGACCACAGCTCCAGGTTCAGAGGAGAGAATCACAACTTCAGGTTCATGAAAGGAGGGCAAAGTTCCAGGCTTATGGGAAAAGTCATAATTTCAGTTATGCTGGTTCCTATTATTTTCCTGTCTCCATCGCTCTGTTCACATGATTATGCTTGTGTTTAAGAAAGGGAATTTAGGGGCTGGAGAGATGGCCTATCGGTTAAGAGCGCCAACCACTCTTGCAGAGGACCCGGGTTCGATCCCCAGCACCCACATGGCGGCCGAGAACCGTCTGAAACTCCAATTACAGGAGAACTCCAGTTCCAGGGGAATCCAAGACCCTCTTCTGACTCCGCAGCATTGCACGACACGGGTGCACAGACGTG
Source organism: Rhizomys pruinosus (assembly GCA_009823505.1). Taxonomy (NCBI): domain Eukaryota; kingdom Metazoa; phylum Chordata; class Mammalia; order Rodentia; family Spalacidae; genus Rhizomys; species Rhizomys pruinosus. The sequence goes on along the minus strand of VZQC01012477.1, from coordinate 35,306 downwards.
CATGCAGACTGTACATTCACACATACAGAAATAAAAATTAATAAAAAAAAAAAGAAAGGGAATTTAGGCTTCTGTGCTGCAACAGGGGCTTGCTGGCTTGAATTTCTCCCTGGAGGGACATCAATATTGGTGAAAAGCATCAATTCACTTTTTCTCAAGGAGGCAACTTGATCAAGTGTGTTCTTTTTCATGGTCGTAGGCCTGGTTGGCTTTTTTGGTGTCTGCTGTTTTCACATCCTTCCTCCATGGTCATGCTGACAGCTGCTGTACCCACCGCTACTACCATTGCTCTAGCACCTGCTTTCCAGTTAAAATCATGAGTTCAGAATTTTGAGGCTAAATCCACAATACCTAAAGTTTGGAAAATATTTGTTCTGTGTGATAAGGATCCTCACCTATTCCAACACAAGCATTCAGCCTCTTGGGAGCTGGCAGGCTCTGGACCACAAGGCTGGCTGCCTGTAGCCATGCTTCATTGCACCATCTTGATTCTTATCCATTGTCATCTTAAAGAATCTTAAATATTCTGTTTATCTGTTTCTCCTCAAAATCATCTCTACTTTCGCCTCTAGTACTATAAGGTCCAGTACTGATCTGTCCTAGAAGTTCACTTTTTGTTTTAAGACAGGATTTTACTAAGTTTCCCCAGCTGCCCTTGAACATTCAATCATCCTACCTTTTCCTCCCAAGCAGTTGAGATTACAGGCCTGTATTACTGTGTCCAGCTATTTTTTCCTTTTACAAATTTGGACATACTAAGTGAATAAGCCAGGTTCCAAACCCAAACTGCCTTCTAAGTGTGTTGTCTTGCTATTTAAGCAGATTTCTTGATTTGGTGACTTGATAGGTATGTAGAGGTATCATTGCATCCAAGTCTCTTAGTCCACTGTACATCACACAGATCCTATGAATTTACCATCCTAAATTCTTTTTAAAGTTTAAACATTCATGAGTGTAATTACAAATGCTTTCACAGCAATCAGCCATTTTACATAGACTAAGAAGTACATTAGTAATTGTTCTTAACACTTATATTTTGAGAAAAGTGAGGCAGAAAATAAAACAAATTAATTGACCAAAGCCAAACATCTTGAAACAAAGTCTTCTCTAGTTTTCTTACCTCTGGTCTCAGCTGACTCTATTGCTGCTTATAGTAAGAGTTTTGGAAATTGAGTCCTAGGAGAAGGCATAGCATCTCAAGGTTATAGTTCCTTCATGTATTTGAAAAGTCATAGATAACATCAGAAAAATGTGGACATTCCAGAGTCTCGATGCTCTCTATGAAGTGTCTATTTCCAGTTGAGAGAATAGCTGGATCTGAGGAGGAAACTTTGTCATTAGTACGAGAATGTGAAAGTGAGTCATACCTTTTTCCAGGAAGTAATTTCTTTTCAACAATAGTAATGGCACAGCAGAGGAACTAGATGCTGAAATTCACATTTACTCATGGGATTTTTATTTTATTTTTAAATTTAATTTTATTTATTTATTTTTGTTTTTCACCACTCAGACTGCATTCTCTCCCTCTACTCTCCTGAAAGAGAGAAGAACGATCATCAATGGCAAGAGGCAGTTGCAGTAAAGCAAGACCAAGAGCCGGCTTCACGCTCAGGAGAGAATGCTACGTCTCCTCCTCGTGGTTTCTGGTACTCTACACAGTCAGAGAAACTTCTCTAGTAGCATACTATAGAAATGATCCCTGAAAGTATAGTCTTACTCATGGGATTTTTAAACAAAACATGGCTTCCCTCCTCCCTACCTTTCAGTTATTATAGCCAATGTAGTTATTATTTAAAAGCCTTTCTGAGTATCTGACAAAAGTATATGTGTACTGTCATGAAAAAGATGAAGCTGATGTCACTGTAGATTTCTTTTACTAAGATTTTAGCCATTCAGCTCTCAGAACCAGATAGATAAATGCATTATAGTAACTTTATTTGTTACCCTCTTTTTTTTTTTTTTTTTACTTTTTGAGACAGGGTCTCCCTTTAGTCCCAGCTGGCCTGGAGCTCACTATGTAGACCAGACTATATTTGATATTTGATGTTTCAGGATGTATAATATCTTCAATGTTTTTTCAGAGTTAATTTGACACATTGACTTTATGTCAATGCTCAAAATGCCCCTGAAATACGCTAGGACTATTTCAGAAATGGTTGGAAATTCTGTACTTGTCCAAATCCAAAATTTATTTAGTGATTTCTTTATGAAATACAGGTCATCAATAAAAAGAGTAATTTAAAAGATATTGATAATACACTTTTATTTACTTATTTATGTATTCATTTACTTGAGTATATATATATATGTGTATACACATATACAACACAATGGTCACATGGAAGTCAGAGGAAAACTTGTGAGACTTGATTCTCTCATTCCACCATGTGAGTTTTGAGGATCAAGCACAAATTCTTGGACTCATCAGCAAATGCTTTTACCTACTGAATCATCTTGCAAGCCCTCGACATTAAAAAAATAAAGCACTCCTACATAATAAATCCAAAGACATAACTTAATATGTACATACTCAAGAATAACAACAGGAAATTACTAAAATGATTTTCCACAATGAAACCATTAAGGTTGTATAAGAACAGAAAACCTTGAGTGTACAGTAAAAACTCTACAATTTTAAACCGGGTGTGGTGGTACATGCCTATAATCCCAGCACTTGGGATGAAGAGGCAGGCAGATCTCTGTGAGATCAAAGCCAGACTGTCTACATAGTGAGTTCCAGGCGAGCTGGGGCTACAAGGAGACCCTAGGTCAAAAAAGACAAGAACAATCTGTACAATTTCATAACATATAATGATGTCGCATCTGAGGCAAGGTATGTCAGATATTGTTCATTGGTGTTGTGTGATCACATGTGCAGTATGAAGTACACATGTCTGTTAAGAATCAATGCTACAGTTAAGGTGAGCAATATAACAGAGGCGAGTGGAGACAAAACACTTTGGATTCATTGTGCATTTGCTTTTAAATTATTTTTTGGTCATTGAACATTGAGACTTTTTACTGTTGCCAACTTTTTTGTGACACCTGTATACACATATAAGGCCGTAACCAAAAGCTGGGGTTTAGCATGTAGGATCCTGTAATTGTGTAATGTTAGTACTGTAGTTTACTGAGGAATGCCTATTTATATCTTTGTCTTCCACAAAATTCAAACAGGGAAAACAACATATGTAAAGCAGCCAAAGAAAGGTAGATCAAATTATCAACTACAACAGCTTATACTCACTGTGCCTACCATGCACAATTCTAAGCCCTTTGCATATATTCATTATTTGAATCCTTATAATAATCCCATAATACATATATATTCTTCCATTTTATAGACAAAAACAGTCACCTGCACCTTGTACAAGGTCATATGGTCAAGTTCAATGAGCACCTGGATAGCCAGTGTGTAGAATGATATTTCTAACCATTATGGAGGAAAAAATTATCTCATTACTGGGTATCTGTGTCCATATACAAACTATGGTTTGTGATCTAAGTCATAGTACTTGTGACAATTTAAGCATACAGTTTTTTTTGTCTTTTTGAGACAGTGTCTCCCTTTAGTCCCAGCTGGCCTGGAGTTCCCTATGTAGACCAAGCTGGCCTTGAACTCACAGAGATCTGCCTGCCTCTGCCTCCTGAGTGCTGGGATTAAAGGCATGTGCCACCACACCTGGCTAAGCATGCAGTTTAAAAATATTTTACTATTTTTATTTTATGTGTACAAGTGTTATGCCAGCATGTATGTAAGTGCACTCGTGTCATGCAGTGTCCTCAGAGGTCAGGAGAGGATGTCAGATTCCCTGGAACTGAAGTAATGGATAGTTATTAGCTGCCACATGGGAGCTGAGATACAATCCCGGGTCCTCGGCAAAAGCAGTCAGTGCTCTTAACCACTAAGCCATCCCTGACAATTTCAGAATATACTTTTTAAAAAGACATTAAGAAATCATGACATTTTAAACTAAGGATGACTCCATTTACTTAGTTTAATAGTTAAAACTGATATGGCAATTATTGGACATTTGGTGAACTAGGTTTTGTTCCTACTTCTGCCTTAGTCAGTATGTACCTTATCCTACAAGTTAGTTTCTTCATTTTCAAATTCCACACAAATTGACTATTTAGTATGTACCATGCATTGTATTTGGTGCAAGATAAACTGATTAGCAAGATTGATACCTATTAGGACAAGTAGTATGCTAACTTAGACAATTGCTCAAGTTCCTTCTGGAACTAAACATAATCAGGGCTGTCAGTATTTTAGACTCATTCTGTTATCAAAGCAGTGCTGACTGAAAAGCTACACAGCCCAGCATGGTGGTGCACACCTTTATCCCAGCACTCAGGAGGCTGTGAGTTCCAGGCTACTAGCTGGGCCTGCACGGAGAGCCCATCTCAAAAAATAAAAAAAGAAAAGAAAATCTACTTAACTAACTTGCCCCCCCCCAAAAAAAAATGCTTCAAACCTGGACTTAAAACTCACCCAGATCTAAGCTTCTTTGTGACCATAAGCCTTTAATATATCATCTCTCAGTTGCTAATGTAAATAATTATCTCCATGGAAAGACTGCTGAAATACATGCCCCATATCCCCTTCCCAGTGCAGGAACTGAAATAGAAAAGAAGCTGGGCGTGGTGGTGCACGCCTTTAATCCCAGCACTCTGGAGGCTGAGGCAGAGGCAGGCACATCTCTGTGAGTTCAAGGCCAACCGGTCTACAGAGTGAGTTCCAGGCCAGCTGGGGCTACAGGGAGACCCTGTCTCAAAAAGACCAAGAAAAAAATACAAAAGAAGAATGAGGAGAGAGAGGAGGAGTGGTAGTAATGATAATTTTGCCCTCTTGCTTTATACTTTCTATTTCACAAGTATTCCCCTTTTCATTTTAGGATTTGTAGCTTCAAATAATAGGGGCAATCAGATATTGAAAGTAGCATGGACTAACCTAAAAGGTATACTACCTGGGCAAACAGCAGTTCAGTTGCTGAAAATCCTCATGTATTGACTTTCTACTGAGGATCCCAGGCTAGGCTTCACTCGACCCCACTTTCATTCCAGACAATCCACTCGCAGGAACCACAGTTTTCTCTGCTCCTACAACCCAAAAGTTTTAGGGAAGCTCCTTGTTATTGGTACATTTTGTCTTTGGTACCATGGTCAGAGTTATACAACCAAAAAAAAGTAAATATATATACCACACACAACATGCGGTCACACACACAAATAATAAATTGAACTGATGTGTGCAAGATCACTCTGGCATTAAAAATTTAATTTTAAATTTCTGAGATTTTCATACATGAGTACTGTACATCATTTTCATTTCTCCCACTCCTCTTCCAACTCTTCCCACAGTCTCCCCACCATAGTCAATGTACTGACCTCCTCTTTAACTATTATTTTTACATATTAAGAAGCAGAATAATTATTCTCGCTTTCCGAAACAAACGATTCTAACTCTGGGAAAATATAATCCTAGGCTTAGGTTAAACCTAACTAATTTCTTTTTTATTTTTATTTATTTTTATTTTTTGTCTTTGTGAGACAGGGTTGTTCTCCCTGTAGCTCCAGTTGGCCTGGAGGTCACTTATATGGACCAGTCTGGCCTCAAATTGACAGAGATCCACCTGACTCTCCCTCCTGGGTGCTGGGATTAAAGGCATGTGCCACCATGCCTACCCTTTTAACTTAACTAATTTCTTTTTTTAAGGTGTGTGCCACCATGCCCAGCTTAAAGACATTTCTTAGCCATCATGTGGGTGCTGGGGATCAAACCTGGGTCCTCTTCAAGAGTTAACTGCTAAGCCATGTCTCCAGCCCCAACTTAACTAATTTCTATTAATACTCTTTCACGTTACTTTTCTTAGTGGAGTAAGAACACATCTACAATAGTTCCATGTTATAACCCCACACTTTACTTGGGAGGACTAACAGAGAATAATAACAACTTCTGAAAGGAAGTAAGTATAGATTGACAGTTGCTGACCATAATTCTGTCGATGAAAATGCATACACTAAACTATTTTGCACTGAATGAGAATTAGTGTTTTGCATGTCCTACTCTCTGATTCATGCGATGAGACAAAGAGTCCTAGCTGTCAGTCTGTACATTGCATCAACCAGAGATGATTTCAAGGACTGACCTCTCCTTAGAAGTGAGTCATGAACAATATTACATATTGGCCAGTTGAAGCTAATGAAACAAAATGATTTTGTTGTAAGAGAAGTAAGGGCCCTTGATGTGCCACCTATATAAAGGCATTTTGAGCATGCCACTGAGTATAGCTGTTTAGTCATCCTTCGAAAAATACTTCAGGTGTTGTGAATGAGCCAGTTCCAGCATATTTGAAGCAAAAATCTTGCCTGCTTCACTGAATAAGCCTGCAGTTTTATTTCTCTCAAATTAGACATGTATTTTGGGGGATATTTGTTCTGTTTAAAAAAGCAGTATAACCTTGGTTACATGGGTTTTCTAGGACTTAGTTTTATCATCTTTTCAAGTGGATAGATATGATTAAATGATGCCACTGTATGGTTTGAGTGCATATGACATGTATGTGTGTATCACACATATAAGAATACTAAATTAGTTTTCAGTTAATCTGGCACTTTTCAGCCGTGTTCTGTCTTTTTATCTCTCCCCATATAAAATTTGGACTAGAGCTCCATTACTCTTTCAACTATACCAGACTGACTACTTAAGAATGGCTGAGCATGCCTCGGTCCTTGATCACTAGCATCCTATAGATCCATATGATTTCAAGCTGTTCTGATATCTATTTTAATGTGAATGTGGTATGTATGTATGTGTATTCACATGTATCTCAGTGCATGTGGGCATTACACAGGCACATCTGTATGCATGTGTGTGGAGACCGGAAGCTATCACTGGGTATTCATTAAGACAAGGTCTCTCAGTTGAGCCCATAGCCCACTCTTACTGCTTGTCTGATTAGCCAGCTTGCTCCCCAGATTCCCTGTCTCCACCTTCTGAGTGCTAGGATTTTAGACTGGCCTCCAAAGCCACCAGGCATTTATGTGGGTGCTGGAGATCCGAACTTGGGTCCTCAACTTGTGCAGCATGTGTTTGATCCGGTGAGGTAGCTCTCCAGCCCTATTCTGTTTTCCCTATTCTCTGTTCTGGTTTTCTTTACTCATTATCCAAATTAATTTGGATTGCATCCTGAAGTATTTCTTTTAATTTTTTTGTCAATCTATTCCAACTGAATCTAAGTGTCTTATTTTCTTCCTGTTCTAACTAATACATGTTAACAAATGTAGCCATTGTCCTTAAACTGATTACTAAGTTGACATTCCCCTTCTCCCAAGAAGATTCATCAAGGATATAGAAAAGAGAATTTCTGGGGTTGGAGAGGTGGTCTGGTGATTGAGAGCGCCGACTGCTCTTGCAGAGGACCTGGGTTCGATCCCCAGCACCCACATGGCGGTTGAGAACCATCTTTAACTCCAGGTCCAGTGGAGTATGACACCTTCTTCTGACCTCCATAGCATTGCACGACACGGGTGCACAAACCTACATGCAGACAGTACATTCATACATATATAAGAATAAATAAAAAAAATAGAAAAGAGAATTTCTGTGTCATATGTTAAAGAGGCCAATACTGAAAAGACATGACAAGCAGCTATATAGTAACACAGACTACACCGTTAATACCTGTTTGTCCAGGTTTCTTTGGGAGATGCCATCCTCATGAACATAGCCTTAAGATTAGAATTTACCTTATTCACAGAGCTTGAAGACACAACAGAGCAGTATAAGATAGCAGCAGAAGGCAATTTCCTTCAATGGTTGTTTTGCTCTATTCAATCTACTTACTTCAGAGTCGTTAAGTAGCACTATCTGAAGAGCACTAGTGTGCATAGGATATCCTCACAGCATCTTCCTTCTCTTCCTTGATATTGTGAGCAGAAGTTTACCAGCTTTACATTGGCTTTAGTGGAAACAGACTTTGATTGGGAATCATCAGAAAAGCAGACAACTGAGAGACCATCTGTGTACATTGCACAATAGCCCCCAAATTGAGATGGAGGCTGCAAGTAGGAACGTCACCAGAGGGTTGTCTAAAAATTTTAAAGAGTTTGTCAATTTTATGTGTCTTTCTTTGCAATATTCCAGCTGGAGATATATTTTGTGACTTTGAAAAATAAAACTCTGTGAGACCACTTTGATCAATAGTAGTAGCAAATGTATCACAGATCTTGGAGAATCATTACTGTAGGTGTTTGTATCATGGAGGCCTGTAAAATGCATTCAGGAGCATACTGAGAACTTAATGTGGATTATTGAAGTCAATGATTTTGGAAGCTTTTCTGATTGTAAGAAGCCCTTAGGACTATGGTCGACTATGTGAGCTAGCGTTTCTGACTTTTGAAAGAAATAGTATGGGACTGGAGAGATGGCTCAGCAGCTAAGAGCACTGACTGCTCTTGCAGAGGACCTGGGTTCAATTCCCAGCATCCACCTGGTGACTAAGAACTACCTTTAAGCTGGGCATGATGACTGACACACGTCTTTAATCCTAGCAGCTGGGAAGCAGAGCCAGGCAGATCTCTGTGAGTTCAAGGCCAGCCTGGTCTATAGAGTGAGTTCCAGGCCAGCTGGGGCTATAGGGAGACCCTATCGCAAGAAAATTAAATAACTTTAATAAGTATGAAAAAAATAGTATGTATTTTTATTCTGTACTTTGGTGGTGGAAATTTGAAAAAAAATTGAAAAGCATTAGAAGTTGTCTACCCATATTCTAATCCTCAACAAATATTTCCTTTAAAATGTATTTTATAGCCAGGCATGATGGCACATGCATTTAATCCTAGCACTTGGGAGGCAGAGGCAGGTGGATCTCTGTCAGCTCAAGGCCTGCTTGGTCTACACAGTGAGCTCCAGGCCAGCTGGGACTAAAGGGAGACCCTGTCTAAAAAAAAAAAAAAAAAGAAGACCTAAAAATGTATTTTATACCCAAACATGTACTGGGAATACAATTTTAAATAAAGACTTGTTCTTTGATAATTTCACATTTGTATGTAATAAATTCTGTTTCTTCTCTACCGACCTCTCTTATCTCCTCTAATCTCTTTCATTCTCACCTCCTCTCTACAAATCCTTTTCCCAGATTCATGACCTTTAGTTTCGTTTTGTGACCCATTAATTTGACCAGGGCCATCTATGTAACCATTGGATTGGAACCATCCACTGCAGTCTGCTGAGTTCAGGCAACTGGAGGCAATGACTGTCCTTTTCTCTGAAAATTTCAATGGGAAATAACTCAGCAGTGAGGGGTGGGGCCCCCCTTAGTCCCCTCCTGACTGTTGATGGGCCCTTGAGAATTACAATATGGCAATAATTTATCTATATTATATGCTCATTTTTTTCTATTAAATTTCTTTTTTGACATTTGTAATTATGCGTATTTATGAAGTGCAGTGTTATAGTTTGATACTTATATACAGTGTGTAAGGTTCAAATCAAATCAGGATGATTGACATTTCCTATTCCTTAAATATTTATCTTTTCTGTTATGGGAATTTCAAAATTCTCTTTTCTAGGTCTCTATAAGACATATAAATTGTAGTCACCTGTGTGGAAAATTAGAACTTATTCAGTCTATATAATATTTTGGTACCAGTGATCCAACCTTACTCTCCTTCTCTCCCTATGCTTCCTGACCTAGAGAAAAACTATTCTAATCCCTATTTCTATGAAATCAACATGTTTAGCTTCCATTTATGAGCAAGAACCTGTGTTATTTGTACAAAAGAAATTTATTCACCATTTCACCGTGAGAGAACACAAAAGAGTGAAATTCTGTCATTTGTGGCAGCATATATGAAACAGGAACACATTATGTTAAATGAGATTGATGTGCTGCCTGTTACACCAAGAGGGCAAACATTATGTTAAATGAAATAGCCACATACAGAAAGATAAATATTGCACATTTCTTTTTAATGATATTTTAATGATTGTGTAATGGTCCATTTCTCTACTTGTCTTATATATTAAGCTTCCCCCCCAAAGTTAGTTTGCTTTCATGAAAAATGTAATGAGCATTATTGTGCATAATTTTTTCATGCATTTAACTTTTCTTCTGATATAAATTCATGGACATAATCTTGCCATTGAGGAAAGACATGATTGTTCAGAACATAGAATTTTATTCTGTGCTTTAATAGGGTCGGCATCCACTTGGCTATTTTATTTGATCTCCACCTAAGTGTTGGACGTTGCTGAGTCATATTCTCAGTTAAGCTTCAGTATTTATCAAAAAGTTGTACAGGAACACCTGAGCACTAAATAAAGACTATCACATTATTAATAAATGACACATGTAATATATATATAATGGAGATCAGCTTTTATGAGGTATGTAAAGTGTAGTCAGAAGTTGATTATTGATTTCAATGTTTTTGGAAGCTTTCTTGATTATAAGATGCCCTTAGAATTATGATATGACAAACAAACAAAAACCAAAGAAACTGAGCCTGGTTTGGTGGCACACGCCTTTGATCCTTCACTCTGTAGGCAGAGACAGAAGTAGCTCTGTGAGATTAAGGACAGCCTGACCTGTGTAGTGAATTCCAGACCACCTGGGGCTATAGGGAGACCACGTCTCAAGTATACCTGTAGCCACTCATTGAAGAAGTTTCTTTTTGCCACAGATGAAGACTATTACAGAGATTCACAACTGGTTAAACATAGAGAATAAGTATCTGTGAAATGCCCAGCCTTAAGTGACACATCTACAGTGGAACCTCTATAGCTAATGCTCAGGGAACATAGTGGAACAGGGGGTAGAGAGAATACTAATGCATTTCTCAACACTTACCAGGGAAGCTTCGTCATGTAACAGATGGTAGTTCACATAAAGGCCAAAACTGGCCAAAGTGTAGAGAATAAGAGCCTACAGAGTATGGCCCTAGGTAAGTCTCCTCTATTAAACATCTGCTACCCAGGGCTCAGGGACCATTGAAGAAAAGGGCACAAAAAGTACAGCAATGGTGACAGCATGCACAAGACCCATGCAAACTCAGACCAAACAAAATCCCAGAATAGAGCTGGGGAAATGGGTAAGAAGTCACAACCTTCACTGCAGGGCTATTGGAAATTCCGCACAAGAGATATTTGACAACATTTAAACTGAATACCAGTTATTTGCTAATACTTAAATTTTATTGTGTTCTTTTGCTATTGCACGTTACTTACTATTCATTTATTTTTGTATTTTCTTTAAACATGAATATAAGATATTCCCAAACTCTTGGGATTGTTTTCAAATTTATGCTAGTTATGAACAAAAGTTGGAACTATTCCACAGCATTGCTTTTCTTTATTGTCTTGCTTGCATTGCCCCAACTAATTGGAATATCATTGTCTTCTCTGACCTTCCTGGTAAAATTTTGCTTACTCTTTAAAATTCAAATGTGCTTTAAGAAGTCTTTAGTGACCTGCATAGACAGATAATCATTGCCAGATCCATGTTCCTATAGTACACTATTCATGTCATTATTAAATTGCTCATCATATTGCTCTAATTATGTGCTTCCTCACTGACTCCTCCACTAGTACATTAGTTGTGGGGTAAAGAGATTACATTCTAGTTTTCTGTGACTATTTGAAATAGAGTAAATATTCATTGCATATATGTTAAATGAACGGATTATTATTTTCTGTCTAATTTATTCTTGCTAACACCTTAATAAGTTCCATGAATTCATTGGAGGCAGTATTGTGTAGTGCCAGGAGAGGGTAGTAGAACAGTTTCCAAAATAGGGCCCATAGTTATTTTGGATAGAAATAGAAGCTTAAATGGGAACTTTCAACTCTTGGCTGTATATTAGAGTAACCTAGGAAGTCCCGAAAGATTTGTATACCTGACTCCACTTTGAAGTATAACCGAGAGCATTGAGCATAGAGAGACATTTAAGTCTTTTCTAGGTGACTCCAATGTTCTGCTAGGGTTGAACACTGCAGAATTTGAAGCCAAGGCATTCAGGATTGTCAGACAGTATCCATTGTAAAGTGAAAGTAGGAGAGAATATAAGATTCAAGGGTAAGTTAACTTGATTCCAGGAATAGCACCAAAGTTGCTATAAATACATAAAGCAGGGAGGGGCCAATATTATTACTAGGTAGTAGAGAACACATGTTCAGCAATAATAGCTAGACAAGAATCAGAAATCAGATATTCAGAGGTCATATGTGGTCAGAGAGCAATTCGTAATTGTGGCAATCAGGTGCTCAAGATCAAAAGTTCTTTTCGAACATTTATCAACAATTGTTTGTGTCTACCATCGTGACTGTCTCATATCTGTAGCAAAGACTTGCCAGAGAAAATCATTTGTAAAACTAGGCACTTTTAATTATCAATTTATTTGTGTATCTATTTATGTGTGTGTGCACATGTGTGTATGCGGGTGCATATGCAGATGTGGGGTGTGCGTATGTAGAGGCCAGAGATCGATGTTGATTTTCTTCGATTGCTTTCTCTACCTTAACTTTTTGAGAATTTCTTAACCTAAAGCTCACCAATTCAGCCAGACTAGCTGGCCCAGTTAACTCCAGAGAGCCACCTTTCTCTGCCCCTTACCAGTACTGGGGCTATAGATGTTTGAGCCCCAAGCCTGACTTTATTTGGGCTCTGAGGATTTGAATTCAGATCCTGGGACTAGCGTAACAAACACTTTACCTTCTCAATCATTTCACTAGCTCCCAAGCTGGAGATTTTATCTGCTTATTATTTTTATTTTTTCATATTATTTCTTTCAGTAACATTGCAATGCTTTGAAAAGAAACAGTAAAACACACTACCCACAAATTTCTCCTTTATTATCTCTTTATTTCTGTTTTTCTCTATCCGTCCCTTCTTCTCTTCCTCCTCCTTCCTTCCCTTTTCTCCTTCTCTTCTTCTCTCTCCAGTGATCATTCGAATTCCAAAGTAGTCTACAATCTTCCTTTGTAAATAAGGATTCAATGACTCTAGTAGGTTACAAATATAAGGAGATTTGCATGTGGTGGCTCCTACTTGTAATGCCAGCACAGAAGAGGCTGAAGCAGAGATCATGGGAATTTCAGGTCACCTTGACTATGTAGCGAGTACCAGGCCAGGTTAAGCTACAAAATCCTAAGCAAAACCAAACAAAATTCAAATTAAACAGATTGATGATTATAGTTAAGACAAGAGAGTAGAAAATATAACGTAAACCAGCTCAATCAGACAAGGACACAGAGTAGAGTGGGAGAAATGGGTGGCAGGCCAGCCTAGACTGAGAACCACTGAAGACTGATTAGTGCTGGGTGAGAAAGAGTATGCCTTACGATCTCTAGATAGGCTGACTAGACTTCAGTGGGTGAATTTGCATGGAAGGACATCTGGGTACAAATGGTTAACTGGATAGAACTTAACATGTATGAGGGAATACATGAGGGCTGGTGGGGAGTTTGGGGGGACATGGATGGGAGACCGGAGACAGGGTCTAAATTTGATGAAGTATTGTATGAAATGTACAAAAGCTCATAAAAAATAAAAAAGGAAAAAAATATGGGCTGGAGAGATGGCTCACCAGTTAAGATTATTGGCTACTCTCAAAGAAGACCCGGGTTTGGTTCCAAGCACTGAGATGGTGGCTAACAACCATCCATAACTCCAGTTCCATGGGAATCTGATATTCTATTTTGACCTCTGTTGGCATTGCATCACACGGGTGCACCTACATACATGCAGGCAATACATTCGTACACAAAATAATAATAAAAATATATAAATAAATTAATAAAAAGAAAAATGTTACTATGTGTGCATAATGTTTTGATGTTTTCGTTTCCTTTAAGGGATTTTATTGTCTAATTTGTGTGAGAATTATTTAGCTACAGCTAAGTCTTTTCTAAAGTGTCTATCTTCACATTTGTTTTACAACAGCAGTTGCTATGACATACATTATTAACTCAAAATACCCCTGTTAAAGTAAGCCTTTTTGGGCTGTCTTTGAAATGTAGGATTCTTGATGCAAGACTATGTGTTTTAATAGTCAGCTATTTATTTTCTTTCTAAAAATGTTTTAACTATTATTTTTATTTTATGTGTATGAGTGTATTGCTTGCATGTAGGTGTCATGCAATGGCCATGGAGGTCAGAGAGGGTGTTGGATCCCCTGAAACTGGAGATATGGATGGTTGTTAGTCACCAAGTGGGTGCTGGGAATTGAACCTGGGTCCTTGGAAAAAGCACCCAGTGATCTTAACTGTAACCACTGATCTTTCTCTGCAGCCCCTCAGCTGTTTATTTTCTTATTTTCTCAGTTTCATCATAGTGTTTTAAGGCAATACTGGCTGCCAACTGTGTCTGCCCATAGCCTAAGGCCTTGTCTGAGGCCACATTGAAAATCATAGACTAATTTCTATGGTGGAAGAAATTTCAAGACAACCTAACAGAGCATTGGTGAATATTACACAATTCTACAATGAAAAAGAGCAAATAGGCAGAAAGAAATGCAGTTTGGAGAGAAAGAGAGCTCTATGAAATTTTATAATATTGGAGCCAAGGCATATGCTGAAGAAAGGTTCTCTAGATTTGTACTTAAACAATGGAAGGAGTACCCTCAGGGCAACACCACACCCAGCTAAGCCTCACTATTGAAAAGAAAATGTTGGAGGTATTTTCTACTTCTAGAAAACCATAGCATAAAAAAGCTGGTAATGTGGATAAAGCAGGCCAGGGTCCATTCCAGGCTTGCAGCTGAACTTGGCAGTGTTATTCACATAGTGGTGGCTTTAGAGGCATGAAAGATGCAAGAGTGAAGGGATCATCAGTTCTTTCTCCACAGTTTGAGAGAGCCACCTAGGCCAGGAGGTGTGCATTGTGATAGGTTTGATGATTGGTTATGGTGTCCCTAAATGAAGATGGTCCTGACAGTCCAAGTAGCTCTCATGGCCTTTGTGTGAAGCTGCAAAGATGAAGCCTGGTTGGCAGTGGAGACCCCCAAGACATTGGAGATGCTAAAGCCCTGAGAGCTGCATATGGGGAGTGGCACCAGCCTGCAGGAGTGCTGCATACAACAAAACTGGAGGTGCTGATCCATATAAGCCCTCTTGAAGTAAATTACCAGAAACTAGACATGGATCTCCTGAATTTGGTATTTGCCCTGCTGTTTTTTTTTTTGCTTGTTTTGGTTCAATATTTCCTCAGTATGCCCCCATTCATCTCTTTTGGACTGGAAATGTGATGTGGGAGGTATGTAATCTCTCTTTTGATTTTACAGGGGCTTACAGTTAAGAGATTGCCTTGGGTCTCAGAAGAAACGGGGGACTCTGGACATTTGAATAGCATTGAGACTATTAAGGACCATGGGGACTTTTAAGGTTGGACTAAATGCATTTTGTATTTTAAATGGTCGTGAGCTTATGGGGGGGGCAAGGTGTGAAATGTGATGGTTTGAATGTCCTACATAGGTTTCAAGTATTTGAGCATTTTTTTCTGAGTTGGTAGTGCTGTTTGGGGAAGTTTTAGGAGGTGCAGATTTCCTGGAGGAAGTACGTCACCATCACCGGGGGTTGGGGGGGTGGGATGGTGGGCTTTGAGTGTTCTTAAGCCTTCCCAGATTTCCAGTCTCTCTCTGCTTCCTGTGCCTGCTTAAAGATGTGACCACTTGGCTTTTTGCTCTGGGCAATTTGGCCTCCATACCTTTCCCACCGCCATGGACTCTGATTCTCTGAACTATAAGCCCAGTAAACTCTTCCTTCTTAAGTTGCCTTGGTCACAGTGTTTTATCACACTATGAGAAAAGTAATAATACAGATAGCTTCGATAACTGGAATCATAGCCAGATTACAAGATAGGTGATAGAAAGTCAGTGATAGAAAAGTAATAGTCACGAAGTCTTTTTTTTTTTTTTTTTCAAGCTTAGAAGTAAAGAAGTTACAAGTTTGGGTGACAGCTAGAGAAAGAAGTAGTATAGGCTAGTAAGAAAAATAAGAAGAAAACTATATATTGAAACCAAGTAATAATAGACATAATTAGCCACAGGGACTGGAAATCATGTTTTAGTTTCTATTCTTTCCTTTCTCAGTAATGAAAACCTCAGCTCTTATGTGGGCTCATGAAAATGCATACTGTCCAGTTTGGGACCATTATCACTAAACCTTTCCTGAGAAAGATGAGAAGTTGACAAGAGGACAATGTTGGCAGTGAAGAACATTTATTAAAGAACTAAAACAGGTTGCTGAAAACTCCCGTGGCATACAAAGCTTCTCTGTATCTAAACTAACTGTAAACCCCATTTTCACATTCTACTCAAAATAAGACAAAGCAAGGAAGTAAGTTGGGTAGTAGTTATTTTCTAAATTACTGTAATCTTTTGACCTATCTAGGCTCACTTAAAGATCCTGGATTGTTTACATTGAGTTTCAAGATAATTGTTCTTGATCACTCAATTCTACACAAAGCAACACATGAAGCAGAAATGATAAACTATAATTTCAGGCAATTTTAACTTTTCTCTATTGTGGCAAAACACAACAGAATTAACAGCTAAAAATGGACTTTCCTTTTGTAATAATCTTATTTACGAGTAGAATTAAAGCTTAATGGTACAGAGTCCTAATTTTGAGAGTATTTTGATTCTTTTGTTTCACTGTTATTGAACATTTTGTAATGGGCCATCATGAACATTGGAAATATCTTTTGATTGGAAATTGGTAAATTATGATTGTGTACATTTGTTTGCACAGTCTTCAAAATATCATCCAGACTATAATACACATGCAGATTTATTTACATTTACACTGATATTCTTCTCTGTATTGTTGACAAACAAGGTAGCTGACATAATATTTCTACTGTACTAAACTAAATAAACTGCCCTTGACATTCCAACCATTAAAATGCATAAAACTAAAATTATATCATGATTCCTTTAGGTGAAAAATAATGCAAAAACTAAACTTACATCTTTAAGTCCATTTTTAGTATTAAAATATTTTATATGTTGGGCTGGAGAGATAACCTAGTGGTTAAGAGTGCCGACTGCTCTTGCAGAGAACCCAGGTTCGATCCCCAGCACCCACATGGCGGCTGAGAACCATCTGTAACTCCAATTCCAGGAGAACTCCAGTTCCAGGGGAATCCAAGACCCTATTCTGACCTCCGCAGCATTGCACGACACGGGTGCACAAACCTACATGCAGACAGTACACTCATACACATACAAAAATAAATAAAAAAATAAATAAAAAATTATATGTTATTTTTACTTTATGTGTATGAGTGTATTGCTTGCATGTATGTAAGTGCACTCCTGTTGAGCCATGCCCATGGAGGTCAGAAGAGGGTAGCAGAATCCCTGGAACTGGAGTCACAGAAGGTTAACCACCATGTGGGTGCTGTGAATTGAACCTGGGAACTCTGCAAGAGCAGGCAGTGCTCCTAGCTGCCGAGTCATCTTTACATCCCCACATCTTTAAATTCTTAAATGTTCAATTAGTCTTTGGAATAGAGTTTAGGTGAAACCTAAGTCATTTGATCTGAATAGATTCATCTCATTTTTCCATAAAGAATATATGGGAGGGGATGTCAATTAGAAATTAATAAGACAAAAGTAACAGAAAGATAAGGAAGAAGATACATTTTGTTTATGTGATGTTATTCTAGTCACAAGACAAAAAAGAAAAAAAAAAGAAAAAAAAAAGAAATCTGACCTATGGCTAGTCTATTAGTCACTTTTCTGTTGCTGTGATAAATCACCATGACCAAAGGAACTTATAAAAGGAAGAGCTTATTTGAGCTTACGATTGACGGTTCCAGGGAATTAGAGTCCATTGTGGCGGGAGGCATGGCGGCTGGATCTGGAGCAGCAAGCCGAGGGTCACATCTCACAAAGAGCACAGGAAGCAGAAAGAGAGCAACTGGAGACCACGAGGCTTGTTAAACTCACTAAGCCTGCCCCCAATAACGTACTTCCTCTAGCACAGCCACACCTTCTAAGACCTCCAAAAACAGTGCCACCAACTGGAGACAAATGTCTGAATACTTACAGCCTATGGGGGACACTCATTCAAACCACCACATTCCACTCCCTGGCCCCCATAGACTCCTGACCATATAAAATGCAAAATGCATTTAGTCCAACCTTAAAAGTCCCCATAGTCTTTACCAGTTTCAATGCCATTCAAAAGTCTACAGTCCAAAGTCTCTTCTGAGACCAGGCAAATATCTTAACTTAAGCTCCTGTAAACAAAGGCAAATTACATACTCCAATGTACAGTGGAACAAACACACATTCCCATTCCAAAAGGGGGAAATAGAGGATCAGTGAGGAATACTGGACAAACAAGACCAAAAACCGCAGGGCAAACATCAAGTCCAGTAGCTCCATATGCGACTTCTGGGGACTTTACTTCCAAAAGGGCTTAGAGGCTCAGCTCTTCCAGCTTGGCTTGCACATACATCTCTTTCTTAGGCGTACCACTCCCTGTATGCAGCTCTCCTTGGCAAATATCTCACAGCTCTGGCATCTCGAATGCTTCTTGGGGGTCTCCGCTGCCAACCAGATTTACATTCACAGCTTCACACATGGCCTATCAGGGCCCCTTTATTCAGGGACGCCCTGCTGCACTCTGCCCTGACCTTGGCAGCTCTCTGAAACCGTGGAGGAAGAACTGATGACCCCTTCACTCTTGAAACTGCATACCTCTAAAGCCAGCACCACCTGAGAAATTGCCGAATCTGGCTGCAAGTTTGGATGGAATCTCTCCTACTTTACCACATTTGCAATTTTTCTCTGCCCTGGAACTTGTTTGGAGTAGAAAACTTTCAGTATTTTCCTTCAAAGCTGGAGGATTACTGGTGTGGTCTTGCCCTGAAGGTAGATTCTTTGTTTCTTGTAATCTCCAGCCTCTCCTTAATCTTTTAGTCTCCTTATGAAAGGGAGCCTCTCCTCACAAGCCTTGGCCACACCTTTAATCTTTCTAGTGTACTTTTCAGATCCAAACTGTACATTCTGCATGTTCCTTCTGTCCCCTTTGCTCTTTATCACTGTAATCTGTATAATATTCACCATTAAAAGCCATGCCACCATTTCAACATTAGCTGTCTTGAAATATCCTCCACCAAATACATCAGTCCATTGCTTTCAACTTAAGCATCAGGCAAGCATCTAGGCTGTGGCAAACTGCTGCAAGACTCTTTATCAAAATATCCCGGTTGCTGCTAAGTCTTTATTTTCCGGAACATACATTCTGCAGCAATGCTTTCTTCCAGGTCTACTAAAATGGCCCCTTAAACTCTGCTTACAGTAGTCAACAGTTTTTCTAGCCAAAGTTCAAAGTCTTCCACATTTTTCCAAACATCCACACTGGTCAGGTTCTCACAGCCAACATCCACTCTTTGGTACCAAAAATTACTGTATTAGTCACTTTTCTGTTGCTGTATAAATCACCATGACCAAAGGAACTTATAAAAGAAGAGTTTATGAACTTACAATTGACGTTCCAGGGAATTAGAGTCCATTGTGGCGGAGGACATGGCGGCTGGATCTGGAGCAGCAAGCCGAGGGTCACATCTCGCAAAGAGCACAGGAGGCAGAGAGTATGAGAGTGAGATAATAAGTGAAAAAGATAGAGAGTAGCTAGAGTATAGATATAGAGAAAGCTGTAGACCTTGAGGCTTGTTAAACACACTAAGCCTGCCCCCAATAACGTACTTCCTCTAAGCATGGCCACACCTTCTAAGACCTCCAAAAACAGTGCCACCAACTGGAGACAAATGTCTGAATACTTTCAGCCTATGGGGGACACTCATTCAAACCACCACAGCTAGTATCTATTTTTGATCCTAATAAGCTTCTTGTCTTGAGTTTCTATGTAGCACTTAGGTTGTTTTATAAGTACTGTGATATCATTTTCTTCTCTAGTATTTTAAATCAATCCTTTGCTATAGCCAAATGCACTTAAAATGAAATCTATAGATGATTGGAAATGTACAGTGACTTAAAGTTTCTAAATGTGATACTAATGGCCTGCCCAGATCAAGAGATGTTTTTCCTCAACTGGGCCTAATGTGTGACATAATCACTGGTCATTGAATTATACAAAAAAATAATTTGAATAGGATTGAGTGGAGTTAACTGTGTATTATTCTCCTACAAATCTTTGTTCCAATACTGCTTTTCTTTCCAATAGCTTGTCTAATGCTGCTGGTGAAAGTTTTCATATGTTGTGCTATGAACAGAAGTATTTTTAGTAATGAAACTCTAATAGAAAGAATAGAGCAATAACATCTTCCTTCAACTTTAAATAGTGGTTAGAATGCACATATTCATAGAACTTATAATAACAACACTTAGTATTGAAGAGTGTTTCCTTGCTGTATTTAGGGCTACTTGCTACATAAAATACATTTATTTGTTTGTATGTTTATTTATTTATTTATTTATGCTGTGCTAGGGTTGCAACTGCACTCTATCACAAAGCTGCCCCCACTGCCCCCAGGTAAATGCTGTTATTTTTACAACTCAGAGATGAAGAAATTATGGCTCAAGGAGCTTAAAATGTACTTGCACAACTTTGATTGGACTCTACTTTTTCCTCCCTTTATATTCATCGATTCTAATTGCTACTTCACTAAATTGCTTAATTATGAATAATATTGTGAGTGATCATTGAGGTATTTAGAATTTGAATTTTACTATTTTACCATAGTCTGTGCACAACATGAAATAAAATAAAGTGCTGCTAATGTACAAATTTACAGACCATATAGATACTCGACCTGTTCATTCACTCAGAGTAGCTAATCGAATGACTTGTGGGAAGAAGTAATCTGACACCTTCAGAATTATTTTTATTGAATTTCTTCAATTACTTTTGAGTGGTAAAAATACTGCAATGACTGGCCTCTTCTTTAGAAGTGAGAGGGGAAAACATACCCAGGGTAACTTATCTTATAGATTAGTCTTAGCCCAGGAACAGGGAGGGCAGCACCTCCTGATGGTTCAAAAGTTTCCCACAACAGCACCACCAATATGGGCCCACGTGTCCACACAAATGAGCCTATAGGGGTGTGCTGGATAGCTTTAGTGTCAATTTAACACACATGGGTTGGGGGAGCCTCAACTGGGGAATTGCCACCATTGGACTGGCCCATGGCAATGTCTGTGGGGTATTTTCTTGACTGTTGAGTGATGTGGAAGGGCACAGCACACTGTTGGTGTTGCCACCCCTGGGAAAGTTGTTCTGTGTTTTATAAGAAAGTGGGCTGATCATGGACCTAGGGAGCAAGCCAGAAAGCAGAATTCTTCCATCGCCTGTGCTTCAGCTCCTGCCTCCAGGTTCCTGCCCTGAGCTCCCTATGTGATGAACTGTGATCTGGGAGATGTAAGATGAGTTGGTATTGATCACAGTGTTTTGTCACAGCAACGGAGAAGCAAACTACAACAGGGGATATGGCTCATTCAATCCACAATAGTTCTTTAGTAGTTTCACTTGGAGTTGTAATATATCTTCCAAATGTATCATACACATATCGATTCCTACTTATAAAGATTTTCAAATAACACATACGAAGAACGTGAGAGTGAGCCAGTGTCTAGTCTTGAACAGAAAAAAGACAATGATACAGCTACAAGACAATCTGAAAGCAAACAGAGATCATGTGAAAGAAAACATTGTTTTAGAGTCACGCTTTGCAACTTGGGTTTCTATTCCTCCTGTTGTAGAGTTTTACAATTGGAGGTAAGTTTGAAGTCCAAATATGTACAGTGCTATATTAATCATTAAACAATAAGTAATCAATAAAATCTAGAGAAAACAAAACTTGTCTTTCCTGATCTTACCAATATGCAGATATAGGTCCATAATTCATAGCTTAGCAATTACGCAGCTAGGAATTGGACAGCAGCTTTACTTCCTTGCAAGGAGTCCCTATTCCATTGGGCTTTTTCCTTCCAGTGGACTTTGGGAAGAAGTGGCCCTCATCCTTTCATACATGGAAAGGGAAGGAAAAATGTCTTTTCACTGCGAACTGGCAGTTTTGACAATTATAATGATTCACCCTCATTTCTCTTTCATCTTATATTTTATTTTATTTATTATTTACTATTTTTGTTTTGACAATTATAATGATTCACCCTCATTTCTCTTTCATCTTATCTTTTATTTTATTTATTATTTATTATTTTTATTTTTGTGCATGAATGTATTGCCTGAATGTATGTAAGTGCACCCTTGTCATGCAGTGCTCAAAGAGTTCAGAGGAGAGTATGGAATCCCCTGGAACTGGAGTTATGGACTGTTGTTGGTCATCATGTGGATTCTAGGATCTGAACCCTGTTCTTCTGCAAGAACAGCTAGTACTCTTAACCATTGAGCCATCTCTCCAGCCCCTCACCTTATCTTTTAGAAAGGAGTAGGATTTGAGACAGTGGTTAATATATGCATGGCCAGTTCTTATACTTTTTCTAAGCTTTTATTAAAGCTCTGGACTGAGCTGTTATCAGACCTCTGAAGAATCTATAAGTGTATACACATTATTTTCTTCATTTTCAAAGTTTTATTGCTAATTCTAGGAAAATATGAAAAGTGCTACTGGTATGTTTTTTTACATATATTTTAAAAGACTATGGTAAAATTTAGTGAAGTTTAACCAAAACATTCCTCATTTCAAATATTCAGATCCAGATTTATATAAGCTACATATATCAACTTGTTGCTATGGCTAAAATTCAAGCTTGCTCAGTTTCTAGTGGTGCAAAAATCATGTCAGTTGCCTGCATATATGCATTTAGTTCAAACTGATTTCCTCTCTAAAATTTATTGTATTTACAGTCTAAAACAGACATAGTCTCACATATTTCACATCAGATTGATGAGTTGCCTTGCAAGACGAAATTCCAGGGACAAAAGATTGCTAAAAAGTTTCCAGTGAGCTAACTAACAATAACTTCCTCTTTTTCTTCTGCATAAGAATGCTTATCAGATGGCAAGAAGCAAGTGATGTTGCCTTAAGACCATTCTAATTTATTAAGATCAATTTCAAATATTGATGTTATATTAGTACTAACTTATTTTACATACCTCACCACTGATCATAATACAGTCAGAACTGTTGGTCTAAACCAAAACATGTGTTACTTTGTGTTCTTTATTTTTGTTTCTCAACAAAATTGTAGACTTCCTAAAGGCAGGGATTAGAAGTAGAATATTCATGGTGCTTAATAAGTAGCATTTTTAAAGCCATATATTTTATTGATTCTTTGACAATTTCTTTTTATTTATTTTTAATGTTTTATTTATGAGCATATTGCCTGCATGTATGTAAGTGCACCCATGTTGTGTAATGCCCTCAGAGTCAGAAGGTGTCCGGATCCCTTGGAACTGGAGTTACAGACAGTTGTTAGCTGCTATGTAGGTGCTGGGAACCGAGTCCTCTGCAAGAGCAGTCAGTGCTCTTAACTGCTGAGCCATATTTCTGGTCCTTTGATAATTTCATATATGTATAACAATGTGTTTTGATCATAGACATCTCCTACTTCCTCCCATATGCTCTCCTATACTGCACTCAACACATCCCCTTCCTAATTTCATCTTTTCCTTTTTGTAACCACTCAGTCTGATTATGCACATAGTTGTGGAAGTATCCAGCGAACTATGGGCAATCTACCAGAGGCCAAACTCCAGAAGAAAAGTGGCTGTCCCTCCCTCAGCAGCTAAGAGCTCTCAATAACTCCTCAGCTAAGCCCCCATGAACCCTTCTCCCACCGCGAGCTGGAATGTTGACTAACTTGAGCTTGTTTATGTCTTCTGCCTGTAACCAGAGCTGCTGTGTATTCATGAATGCAAGACCTTGTCATGTCCGGAAGACACTGTTTTGAGGCAGTTTCTTGGCCTCTGGCTCTTATAAACTTTCTGACACTATTTCTGATTGGGGGGTGAAAATATAGATGTCCATTTAAGACTGAGCCCTCCATAGTGATGTGTTCTCTGATCTTTGATCAACTGTGAGTTCCTTTATTAACCATAGGTTATATTTTATGGAGATAAAACGATAGACACAGGTAGGCAATATTCCCAAAACATATCACAATGAAGAATTGAGTAATTTATAGATTTGTGGATTATAGTCATAAGCCTGGACTGAGTAGAGAAGAAAGCAATTCGTTTTTATGGTTACAAAACATTAATCCTGTTAAGAAAAGATAAGGATTTGCAATTGTTTCTACTTTTGTTGCACCTTATACGTTGCTGCTTTAGAACTGGGAAATCCTAGGGATCAACATACTCATTTATATATTAAATCTACATTTATTGAGTACTTACAGTGTGATAGTCACAATAACATAGGGACTATGAGTCTTACAGAGGCCCTGTTACTGACTTTACATTCTATTGGAACAAGTGGGATATGCTAAAGATTCAGTTGTCTTATGCTGTATACTCTTTTAAGAACAGGATAATAAGGAAACGTGATAGGGGAATTGATACCTATCTTAATAGAGTAGCTATGGAAAGCTTCCTGTGGAAAATGACAGTTAAGTTTGGACGTTAAGGATAAATAAGTGGGAATGGTGTGGAATAGGTCCAGGCAAAAGAAATAATCTATGCAGGGGTCTAGTAGGAGCATTTTAGAATATGTCACTTTCAAGGAACCAAAAGAAGTGCAGCAAATCTGCAGTACTGGGTTTTAGCCAAGGGTGACTAGATAATTTAAATTATTAAAAACATTTTATGTGATGGTAAGAAATTTGAGAGTGGTATATACAAATTGAAGGCTTTTAATCAGAGTTGCAGAATAATTGTATTTTCATTTTGAAAATACTGTGACTTTTAGAGATGAATTGACAGAGAGTAGGATCAGAAGAGGGAAGACCACTTAGGAGGTCAGTATTCCAGATGTTAATGGCAGACACTAGTCACTTTTCATAGGCTTTTCTAGCTTTTATTTCTTTAATGTGGGCCAATTTTGTGTGTGTGTGTGTGTGTGTGTGTGTGTGTGTGTGTGTGTGTGCTCCCTCAGACCAGCTGTCTAGATTCTCCCATAGCGTATCAGTCCTCAGCTGGCACTCTCTTTCCATGCTTATTAAAATAAAATAAGTAGAGATTCATTGTTCACTCATGTTTCCTATTAAGCTTCTTCCAAAATCTGACATGTTTTCTTCCCATGCAAAATTTGGCATATGCTCATTGCTTCCTTGTATTGTCTTCATTGCATCCAAATGTCTGAATATGTTTTGTAGAGTGGGTTATTCCAAAAGCAAACTCTGAAATGCAGATAAGCACTCAGGAAATGTATTTGGCAGCCCTCTATGGATCAGTAACTGTTGAAGGGAAATGAAAGGAAGAAAATAAATTAAAATAAGGGAATGAAAAGAGGATGGGATAAAGAGATAAGTTGAAGTGGGGAAAAGTCTCAAGGAAGGGTTCAGATAACCTTGAAGTGAGTTCTAAAACTGGGCTATTTATTTGGAGCTATCTCTCCCCCCAATGTGGTGGGTGGTCAGGGTTTTGTACTTCAGTTGAGCAATGCTGATTTTTCCTGACAAATGACTACGGATTTGAGAGAGGTAGTTCTCTGCAGCTAATGATGCTTTTCAGAAGGGGTTAGCAGCTGAAGGTCATTCCCATAAGACATGGGAATGAGACCTGTAGTCCTTAAGGGGACCTCTGTAATGTTTTATAATATCCGTTCTGAGTGTATTTCTTGGAATAATTATTGTATGAGATGCTAATTGATGTTTCAAGGGAAAAATGACATTTTTAGGTCTGATAAACTTAGGAAAAACTATGCTAACTAGGTTTTTTTTAACTTTCAGAAATTTAAATATGCTTATTTGCATATGAGTCTCCACAAGTGGATAGATCTAGAAGAACCCCCTCAAATGTCCAGGTTACATTTTTGTACTTAGCCTCTTTTGAACCTTATGAATTGTGAGAAGAGTCATGAAAAATTACATTTAGGCATCCCAGTGTTCAAATCCTGGCCTGTCAGAGCCTACTAACTTTGTACAAGGCAATTTTATACTTTTTCCCCATTTTCTCATGATTATTTCATACTGAGTACTTTCTATTTGTTTTCTCTTTATTTTAGTAGTTTAAGTGTTCTTAAAAGAAATGATCAGGGGGCTAGAGAGATGGCTCAGCAGTTAAAAGCACTGGCTGCTCTTTCAGAAAACCCAGGTTCCATTCCCGGCACTCATTTGGTAGCTAATAACCATCAGTAACTCCAATTCCAGGGGTTTCTTTATCATCTTCTGTCAGGGAAATTGCACACATAGTACACATACATACATATACGAGGACAAAACACTCATACACATAAAAAAATCCAAAAATGAACCAGAAGGTTTTTTTTAAAGTTTAATTCTAATAGAATTTAAAAACTTTATTTTCACACTACATTCCAGTCTCAGATTATTGTGGAGACTGGTTCCTATGTCCAAATATCAGCATTTCCTGAGTGAGGTGGTACATGCTTGTGATCTCAGGACTTAGGAGATATAAACAAAAGAATAAGGAGTTCAAGGCCATCCGCTCTGACATAGAAAGTTCGAGGCCAGCTTGGGTCATATAAGACCCTGTCTCAAAACAAAAAACAAAACAAAACAAAACAAAAAAACCAAAAGAAACAAAAGATATCAGCATTTAATGTAAAATTATATTTAGGCAAAAGTATCCCATTAAAATCTTTTAAATTGCTGTGAATTAGACCTATGAAAGTCTGTAGTCTTTGAATTAATTAATTTTGTTTTTCATTATATATTAATTGTAGCTTCAATTTTCTCAGGGCTATAGAGGCCAGACTTCAATTTAGTCTGGCAAGAAGCTGAGGAATTGAATTCTTATACTTAAAATTTGTCTGTGAGGAGACTTGACTTTTGTAGACTTCACAATAGTGAAGTTCATAGATTGAAAAATAAAAGCAGTACTCCCCCACCAAGGCTCAGGGAACATTGAGGAAAAAGGGGTAGAAAGAATGTAAGCACTAGAGAATGGGGAGGAGCACTGTGAAATCCTTTGCTGTTGACATGGAATATCTGATGCACCCATGAACTCACAGGAGATATGGTTAAAAATTATGGCATGGAGGAGGAAGGGGCTACCAAAGCTACAAGCCTACCTGAGGAGGTATTGGCAGTTAATGGCTGTTGGGGAAGCAAGAGTTACTTTTTTTTTGCTAGAGTGGCTACTGGCAGGTTGTCCATGCCATACTGAATAACCCATATTCATGTGTATATGTGGATTAAAAAATTAACAAGGAGGACATGAATGTGGGTGGGAGATAAGTTGGGGAGGTCCATAGGATTGATCTATCTATCTATCTGTCTATCATCTATCTCTCTATCATCTATCTATTAAATTTAAAACAATAAAATTACAAGTTTAAAATATTTAACGCTTAAAATTTGACAAAGAAAGAAGCAAATTTAAAATCACAATAAAGTTTTTTTTTTTAAGTAAATGAAAATGGCTGCCAGGCTGCAAGAATCTCTTGGTAGATGTGATGATTACTGCTGTCAAATTGACAAAACTTAGAATCACCTGGAAGATTTTGAGCATACCTGTGAGTGATTTTCCTAATTGTGCTACGGTGGGAAGATTCACCTTTAATGTGGGCAGCACCATTGTGGGATGAGCCCTGTACTGAACTGGAGAAAGAGAGTGGGCAGCAAGCACGGATTTATCCCTTGCTCTCTGCTTTATTACTGTGGGTTCAATGTGATTAGCTGCTTCAAGTTCCTGTGGTTGTCACCACTTATGCAGTGATGGACTATAACCCTGAACTGTGAGCTGAAACAAACCCTTTTCCCCTTAAGTTGCTTCATTAGAGATTTATTTTTATTTTTATTTTTTATGCTTTTATTGATGTTTTGTGTATTTCAGACATCATTTCTCAGTTCAGTTTAGACATATTCCCATTTCTCTTCCCCCCACACTACCCCAGATCATGCGCTCTGCCATAAGTGTCCTGCATCTTTCTCTGAGTCTTTTTTTGTTTAGGAATTCACATTTTCCTCTTTTAATTTTATATTACTCTAAAATATGCATATATACTTTCTACTCATATACAGTAATTACAGAGTCTGAGAGTAAGTGGTGGATCGATTCTAGAGCCCATTAAGAGATTTACATGATAGCAACATAGCCGCTTTCACATAAACAATTATAACAATAATGTTGTTCAGCTTGCTTTTCATCTAGGGATTTGGTGTTAGCGTCCACAAATGAGGGAGTCCATTCCCTGCTTGTTTTTCTGGGACTGTGTTACTTCACTTAGCTGAATGGCTTGGAGTTCCATCCATTTACCTGCAAAGTTCATGTCCTCTTTCTTTACCGCTGAGTAGTACTCCATTGTGTAGATCATAGCAACAGAAATAAAACTAAGACTGCTGACGAATCATTTTAGACCTCAAAAGTAACCATAATTTTACCTAGTTGAATTTGAAAATGTAAGCAAAACTTGAAATATTTCTTGAAAATCTATCTATTAACAAAAAATGAGAAAGAGATATTGGTGTAGTTCAGGAAGGAGTAAAATGGCTACTTAGCATGTGGGAGGCCGTAGGTTCCACCCATAGCATCTTCAAAGTTAAAAAAAATGAAATCACCTGGTGTTGTGGCACACACCTTTAATCCTAGCACTTGGGAAACAGAGGCAGGCAGATCTTTGTGAGTTCAAGGCCAGCCTGGTCTACAGAGTGAGTTCCATGACAGATGGGGCTACAGAGAGAGCCTGTTTCAAAAAGACCAAAAAAAAAAAAAAAAAAAAAAAAAAACAAAAAATACAAAACAAAAAAAAAAAAAGAAAGAAAGAAAGAAAGAAAGAAAGAAAGAAAATCAAAGAGAAACTTAAACTCAACCAATTAGATGTATCCTAGTGACTTATAAAGATATAGCTAGAGACTTTCCAACAGAGTAGACGAAATAAAGCAATTTATGAAAACTCTGACAGACTGGGTGTGGTGGTATACATGTCTTTAATCCCATAAACTGGAAGGCAGGGGCCAAGTGGATCTCTGTAAGTGTGAAGCCGGCCTGGTATACACAGTTATTTACAGGACAGTCAAGGCTACATAGTGAGACCTTGTCTCAAAAAAATCTTGTAACGAAATTCTTTGTTGACTTCTTTGTTCATTCTTTCCCTTTGCTGACTTTAAACAGAGCCCCTGAACTAATTCTGGTTTGAAATTACCTGATTCATGAAGGTTTTTTATTGGAATGAACTCTAACATTTTCTTGTGTTCCGTTTTCCTTTTTGCAGGTTTATTAAAGTATCTGTTTCCACACACTTTCACAATTACTATGTTTTATCAAATATTTTCATGTTTGAATATTTCTTATATAAAATTATTTATCTGTACTAGTCTTTCCTTTTTTATACTTCTTTATTTTTTTTCATTTTTTAACAATAAGTAATAATTTATGAGTACAAGCATCCTTCTTGTAAAACCAATTTGTAAGCAGTTGTGCCCAAACCCACACAGCCCATGGGTCCCACCATCCATCTGGGGGGGCTTGTATGTTGAATCAAGTTGATCAGATGAGTATCTAGACTATATTGCTGTAGTTTCATCATTCACCCCAGTCACAGCCCTTACAGTCTCTCATGCCCCCTCTTCCACAGATTGTTCCCTAGGTTTAGAAAAGGGGCACAGGTGGACGAGAAGTCTACTTTCTCTGGCACTGTTGTCTCAGACTCTGGTCAGTTCTGGCTGTTTCCTTTCATGGGCTGACAGTTTGTCCATGGATAACCTTTCAATCCTACTAATGAAGCACAAGTAACTATATATATAGGTATTTAAACAGTACTAATTGTTATGGTAGTTTACTTTGGTATAGACACAGATGTTTGTATGTTATGGTAATCCATGAATTATGTTTTTTTTGTTAAATATGACAGGGTCTTACTGTGGATTATAACATCTCCTAACCACTAGAGGATGTAAGCTTGTGGCATCAGCCATGGGTTATTCCTCCAAGGCGAGAGCTAATAGCCAATTAGATTTGGGATATACAGGCATATGGCTGCCACTGCTGCACAGTATTTGCAGGAAGGTGAGGTATAGCTGGTGCTGATGGAGGAGTCTTGCTTGACTCAAGGAGACCTATATTTGCTTTATTGGTTTAGTGGCCTTTGGTAACACACTCTGGAATTCCAGAGACCATCTGTACATTTGCAAGTGTGGTCTCAATGCATCTTTCCCATGCTTACATCAGGTCTTCGGCAGCAGGGCCTTATCGCCTGTCTTCTTGCAGGTATCCCAGTTTACAGGCAACAAGCCTTTACCTTTTCTGGGGGGGGGGGGCTTGGATCCCCTGGCCAACATCCCCTTGGTAGAATAATCCATTGCTGATATCAGAACTCTCCTGTATTAATATATTTTGCTTAAGTGCATAGCTTAAGGAGACTTTAGCATTCTATTTGGATCTGAATAGAGAATAATCCTTTTCACAGTTCCTATGTCTATTCGTTAATTAAAGAAGGCAGTTTTACTGATTTTATAAGAGATTACCTGTATAAGAGTTGGCTCCAATTTACAGTTAGAGAATGACCTCATTATCATCATATTTCTCCTTATTCTATGGGGGGGGTAAGAAATTCTCTAATATTAAAACCTTGTGGCACCTAGAAGATAAGTTTCATTAGGACTCATTATAAATAGTTGTTACAAGAAGGATCCACCAAGGGGTTTGATGTCTGCAGCAATCTGAGGCTTTTCTTCCTTTAATGTTCAGATGGGCCAACCTTTCTGCTGGCACTTCCTGGTACATCCTACACAATGCAAAGCTGTATCTTTTCTTTCTCAGCCGTTAAGTTGGTGACATTTTGACCTGTTGGAACATGTAAATCTTTTCCCGCAGTTAGTTTTAAGATTTGAATTGCAAGGTTTTTGGCAAAAAGGTTTCATATCTATCTGTATCCCTCTTTTTATTTTGTTTTTGTTTTTTTGACCCATGAGTCTCAAAAAGTCAGTTGTATTACACATACCTATCAGCTGGAGTCATGGCACAGATTTCATCAAATTCACCCATGCTGTTTTGGGTGACGGTATGTGATTAACTTGGGAAGCAAACTTAATGTTTTAAGTTAAATCATCCTACAGGTAAGAGAGAATGCTATAAGGTGATACTGTACAACAGAAAAATTACAGAGAACATTTGTATGTGCTAATCCCAAAGTTATTGTTACACAGATTTTAAGTAAAACAAATGTAGTGAAGCTTAACATAATATCAGTTTGGAACTTTAGATACTTGAGCTGGAAAGATGGCTCAGTGGATAAAAGCAATTGGTGCATATGTCTGACTACCTGAGTTTGATCCCTGGAACCCACATAGCAATGGACTACACAAATTTGTTTTCTTACCTCCACATGTACACTGTGGCTTGTGCACACCACGTTCATACACACAAGGTAATAATAAAATAAATTTTATGAAATCAAGCAGAGGTAGTAATGGGGTATAGATAAGGTATGAGAACAAGATATGATAGAATATATTGCATGGAATTTGCGAAATTCAGTAAAAATAATAAGTGTTAATATCAATATTAAGGGTATCTTAATAAGTTGGGAAAATTATTTAATCTTTCCAAGCCTTAGTTCCCTCATTTTAGAATTGGAATAACAATAGTATCTACCTCAAAGTGTCATTTGAGAATGAAAGGATACATGTAATCATTTTAGAACATTCCTGACATTGTTTAATGTTAGTTAAACATTATCTATTGCTTAGTTTTCAGCAGACACAAAAATGGAAAGATATCACAGTAAGCAACTGGAAAATCAATATTGTTGACATGTCCATATTACTCAAAGTAATCTCTACAAAATACCAATAGCACTACACATAGAATTAGATTAAATGATTTTCAAATTTATTTTTTTAACTTACAATTTTTATTTTATGACCGGAGTTAGGACAGCTGTTAGCTACCATGTGGGACCTGGATCTCAACCTCATTCTGCAAGAGCAGCCAGTGCTCCCAACTGCTGAGCCATCTCTCCAGCCCAATCTTCAAATTTTTATGGAACTGTATACACTCATAACTGAGGACCCAAAGCGATTTTAAGCAAAAACAGCAAAGCAAAAGACATTATACTACTTGACTTCACAATGTACTGTAAAGCTATCGCAATCAAAATAATGGACTACTGACATAAAAACAGAATCACAAACCAACACAACAACGTTGTGGAGACCTAGAACTGAAACCACACATCTATATTCAACTGATTTTTGTCAAAGATGCTAATAGTATGGAGATATGACAGCTAGAAAATAATCTGATATACACAGGTAGAAGAATGAAAATGCTCCCTTTTCACCAGTTGCATATATATAAAGAAGACATGAGGTTGGAGAGAGGTTTGTTGTGGATATGATCTTGTTTCATTGTAGACATGGATAAAATTCTCAAGAATAAAGATTATATTGATTTTTAATTTTATTTATTTTTGTATATGTATGAATGTACTGTCTGCATGTAGGTTTGTGCACCCGTGTCATGCAATGCTGCGGAGGTCAGAAGAGGGTGTGAGATTCCCCTGGAATTGGAGTTAAAGACAGTTCTCAGCCACCAAGTGGGTGCTGGGGACTGAACCCTGGTATTCTGCAAAAGCATTCGGAGCTCTTAACTGCTAGGCCATCTCTCCAGCCCCTAAAGATTATGTTTAAAAAACTCAGCTGTGTGTGGTGGCTCTCACCTTTAGTCCCAACACTAGGGGGAAGTTGGCAGAGCCAGGAGGATCTCTGTGAGACTGACGCCAGCCTTATCTCCATAGTAAGATAGTGAGTTCAGGCCAGCTGCAGATATAGGGAGACACTGTCTCAAAAAAATCAAAGTAAATAAATGCCTTTTGAAGATGTAGAAAAAGCAATTCTTACATACTATTAATGAAAATACAAATTAGTATAACCATTATGGGAAAAGTATGGCAATTTCACAAATTTAGAAAAAGAACAACCAGCAATTTCCTATTAGAGGATATGAAATCAGTATGTCAAAGAGATATCTCCACTCTTGTGTTAATCACAATTACCTGTGTCTAATCATTGATGAATGATTAAAGAAGATATGATATATGTACACATATATCATATTCAGATCCTATTCAGCCAAATAAAGGATGAAATTCTGTCATCTGCAAAACCATGGATGGAACTGGAGACCATTATGCTAAGTGAAATAAATAAAACATTTTCATAACAGTAGAATAAGTGGAGGGTGCTGGAGTTCAGGGAGAACAGGGATCTGAAGGAATGGGGTAAGGTTGAGCATGGATACTAAATTACTTAAATATGAGCCAGAAATTCCAGGTTAATATTGCAAAACAGAGTGACTATAGATAATAGTGTACTGTGCATTTCAAATTTAGAGGAATGTTTTTTGAAAGTTTCCACCAGAAAGAAATGATAAACGAGGTTAGAAATATGTTTAACTTTATTGAAGCAAGGATTACACAATGTATGTATGCATTGCACATACATTAAATAGTACCCCATAAATCTTTACATTTTTATGATTGTTATATTTAAATTAAAAGCAAAGATAGGCTGGAAGTATAACTCAGTGGTAAAGGATTTGCTTAGCATATACAAAATCCTTGGCACCAGATGGAGGAAGAGAGGTCAATGGGGAGAGGAAAAGGGAAAGAACACGAAGTAGTCATATCACACATATTGTAAAGTTACAGTTACTTGAAAAAATTTTGAATACTTTCACTATAAATAAATAAGTGCATATACTTACTTGCATCCAAATAGTCCCTGATGTGTATCTATAAAAATATTACATTTTATACCACCTGATGTACAGTTTTCCTGATGTATCAGTTAAAAATAAACATTCAATTAAAACTAAAAATTATTTTTGAAATGAACACCTATTGACACCTGTGCCATTTTTATTCATTTTGGGGGTTATGGGATACAGTCCAAGTAGTCTGAGAATGGCCTTGCCATACTGGAGATGCCAAGAATCTGCTGCTAGTTGCTGATTTTTTATTTATGTTCTTTTATCAATTTTTTATTATTTCTTTCCATTCTATACAATAAATTTTGGCAATATTTCCCTTCTTCCAACTCCCAGATTCACCCTCCCCTAACCACACACCTTTGTATTTTTGATAGAAAATAATTATTATATAAATTCCTAGGCTAAAATGTGATGTTTGGTTCATATACATATACATATATATAAATATGTATATATGTATATATAAAATTTTTAACCCAAAATGAAGGATTTTGCTGGATTTAAACCTTTCAATTTTATTAGTTTACTGCTTCTCTCCCTGCTGTGATTCCTTCCTTTCTTTTTTCTTTATGAAGTTCACTTTTTGTTGTTTCACATGAACACATATGTATAGATATAAATCTTCCAATAAGATTTTATTTCTGGATGCTTTTCATATATCATTAAATATCCTTTTGATGTTTCACATACAAAGTAAGAAGTTTTGCTGACAGGCCAAGGTGTTCCTCTTTCATATTGCACTTCTGAATCTTCCTTATTTATCTTCCCTCAACCTATGAAAGTTATTTCCTGAGTCAACAAATGCACTTCTTATGGTAGTTGTTTTAATGCCACTGTAACAAATCACAATTTAGTGGCTTGAAACAATGAGGTTATTATCTCACAATACTGTACCTTGAGAGTCTAGGTTATCTTGACTGGTTTTTCTGCTCTGGTTTCCACAAGACTAAAATCAAAGTACTGGCTGGCAAGGTTCTTATAAAGAGATGTTGGGAACTCTATTTTCGACTACCTTTTGTGAGTAGATTTTAGTTCACTATGGCCCTAGGAATGAAGTCTGTAAAAGTTTGGTTCTGGAATGCCCCCAAAATCTCATGTATTAAATGCATAGTCCCCAGCTTGTGAGGCTGTTGGGGAGCAGTAGAAATTTTGGAAGGTGAAGCCTACCTGCTTGGAGGAATAATTCATTGGGAGGGGAGGGTTCCTTTGAACAGTCACTAGGACCCTGGCCCTTTCTGCTTCCCAGTGAGAAGTTTTGCTCTGTCATATGCTCCCCACTATGATGTTATATGCCTTCCCACAGTCCCAAACCAACAAATCAAACAACCCTGAAACCTCTGAAACCAGATAATTTGTCAGGAAAGCTATCACAAGATATCCCTTTTTTATTGGTCATTAGCTACTAGAGGCCTCTGTCTGAACTCCTGTTTTAAAGGTTAAAGAATGTGGGGCTGGAGAGATGGCCTAGTGGTTAAGAGCGCCGACCGCTCTTACAGAGGACCCGGGTTCGATCCCCAGCACCCACATGGCGGCC
>VZQC01012471.1:1306006-1350130 GCA_009823505.1 Rhizomys pruinosus | reverse complement strand
GGCCCCTTGAGCTTTTGTCCAAGCAGTTGGGAGTGATGCATATTGGAAACAACAACAACAACAACAACAACAACAACAGAAAGGACTGCATCAAAGAACTGACTGAATCAGTGAACTTCTGCTCAAAACAGTCAACTTCCACATGGAGAATTTTGAGAAAGACTGAGAAGAGATGAAAAGCATGTTTGGCAGAGTACATGAGCTCTGGTGGGGTTGGGAGATAGGGTGGGGGACATGGGTCTAGATTTCATAATCTTGTACAATATATATTACATGTATATATAAATTAAAAAAGAAAAGAAAGGCAGAAGATGGCCAGATGACATCTTTAGCTTACTTCCTTATCCTACGATGTCAGGTCGGTAAATATTCCATACTCTGGAAGAATGTAAAAGAAGTTCTACTTTTATCCTTAGGATGACATGAAAGCAGAGGTGACTGTATTAAACATCATGTTTTTTTTATATCCGTAATGCGATGGCAGTGGCTGCGCTGTGTGAATTGCCATGGGAAGACTTTTCCTGCTTGGCACCTTCACCCTTGCGTGCTTGCCCAGTCTCCATGTGAATAGCACAGGCTGAGCAGGGCAGTGGCTTTGGAGTTGAAATGTGTTTGCATGAGATCCTGTAAGTGCACTACTTCTACTTACTGAAATATAGGCATTCTAAACCTACAACAGTCTACACTGAAGTAAGATGAGAAAACAAGAAATAGTTTGTAAATGCTGACTTCCATTCTTGTGTCTGAAAGAAATGAAATCAATGCTCTTGCTGTCTTTTCCCTGTGGTACACTGTCACTGAGAAAGCTTGAGCTGAGAGTTTCAAAAATGCTGTATATTAAGTTTTGTTGATCATTAGGAAAAAATAATGGAAACAAAATGGTGCATTTTATATTGACAATTTCCTTTCATAGATTACTGTCTTATCTTTGAGGGAGAAAGGGCAAAATAATCCCTTAATGAAACTATTTGTTACAGCATTCTATTTTTTATAACATCCCTGTTCTCTTAGCTTTTTATATAAATGAGAACTAAATAAAGTGCCATTTAAAATATATTTTTCTTTAATACATAAACAGATCAAACCCATTCAGTTCAATGAAGTAGGATGGAGCATTAACCTTTAGAGAGCAAGGTTCA
Source organism: Rhizomys pruinosus (assembly GCA_009823505.1). NCBI lineage: Eukaryota > Metazoa > Chordata > Mammalia > Rodentia > Spalacidae > Rhizomys > Rhizomys pruinosus. The sequence continues at coordinate 1,348,991 of VZQC01012471.1, read as the reverse complement.
TGACTAAGGATTGATGGAGTGATGCTATGTGGTATCAAATCACTTAAGCCAAAATGGAGAGTAAGTTAATTGGCTATTTCAAAGCAATGCAAAGACAGTTTCATGGTTTAAAAAGCATCCGTTTCCATTATCATCAATGCAGTAATGTAAAGCCATTTTATGTTGTTTCTACATGCTTTTACAGAAAGGGAAATACATTACACTGTGTCAAGATAGATGGATTTTTTTCAGCAATCCGTGTGAAGAATTTACAGGTTAAGCTAAATAGTCTTAAATTTATCTCTAATAAATTATATGCTTGAAATTATACTCCTCTACTTTTAGCAAATTACCATTAAAGAAGACAAAGTTGTAACTGTCCACAGGAAACTAATATAATGAAAAAAAAAGATCCTTTAACATAAATACAGAAAACTGATTTTTTTTTTGCTAAGGAAAAAGTTTAATATACTAAGTAACATCAATGTACAGAAAATGAAAAATTCTAGTAACTCAAAACGGCTCAGAGAACCTCCCCAGGTATTCATTCCTGACTCCTGCAGTCAATTAATGTTACTAGCTGTTTTTATATTTATGAATATATACTAAACATATGCATGTGTATGTATATTTTCCCCTAAATTAAAGGGGACTTTGTAATTGCTTCCACTTTAATTTTGTTCTTACTAATGAAGTACTCAGGAGTGTGTTGCAAAGCAGCATCTATACAAGCATGCAAAGACAAAGAGACATAACTTACAAAGGTAGATGCTGGGGCTGGAGGGATGGCCTAGCGGTTAAGAGCGCCGACCGCTCTTGCAGAGGACCCGGGTTCGATCCCCAGCACCCACATGGCGGCCAAGAGCCGCCTGAAACTCCAATTCCAGGAGAACTCCAGTTCCAGGGGAATCCGACACCCTCTTCTGACCTCCGCGGCATTGCATGTCACGGGTGCACAGACTTGCATGCAGACAATACATTCATACACATACGGAAATAAATAAAAAAAAATTAAAAAAAAAAAAGAAAGGTAGATGCTTACATTTGTTTAATTTCTAAATTATCGCATTTTATCTCCTCTGTGTGTATATACCTACATAGTCTCTTGCTAACAGGCATTTTGTTTTCATTGTTATTCTTTATAAGCAACAGTTCAATAAATTCTTCTGTCAAGCTCAAAAATATAATAAATTCACATCATAAAATTACAGTGTGGAATTTTGGAATCAAAGTTTATGGGTACTATTATCATGGAAATTGAACATCACCCCTCTGACAAGGATAATTTTGGTAACTATTAATATTTACTATTTAATTAGGTTGCAACAATTTCTACTCTTTTTTAATTTTTTTATGTATATGCATGTAGGTTGGTGCACCTGTGTCATGCAATGCTGTGGAGGTCGGAAGAGGGTGTCGGATTCCCCTGGAACTGGAATTAAAGACGGTTCTTAGCTGCCATGTGGGTGCTGGGAATCAAACCCGGGTCCTCTGCAATAGCAGTCGGCACTCTTAACTGATAGGCCATCTCTCCAGCCCCAACTTCTGCTCTTTCCAGCAAGGAATCATGCACAGAGTTTGTCCTACCCCCACCAATCTGCACAAGTGCCATGGCTTCTTCATGGATACGCTGTCACTTCTCCATATCAGGTCTTACCTTGATGTAACATTGACAGTCCTCCAAAACAAAGACAGACTTAGGACATCAAATGCCTTCCCAGGCTTAGGGGTTCCTGTCTTCCCAGCAGAGGAAAAAGGAAGAGCCGGGGGAGTCAGCTACCCTTCCCAACCAACCAGTGGCCCTGGCAGTATAAGGGGGAGGGGCATATCAAATAAGCAGAGAAGGCCATGAGGACACTCTGTCTCTCCTGGTTGCCATCTTGGACAGAGATTGCATGATCCACGCTGGGGCAGGTACATTTCCTGTACTGCCGTAAGAGAGGGGGAGAGCCAACATTCCTATAAGTAACCCCCTCACATATTTTGTCTGTAAGCAAGCCCAATTAAATTTGCTAGACTTTTCCAAACTGAGGTTACGGTAATCTGTTCCTTGCTTTTCCTTTGGGAGGGAGGGGCAGGACACAATTGCACACATAATTCCCAGAAAGAATTTTAGCCCCATTTGGTATTGCCATTGTGAGAAAAGACAGAGAGAATGACTCCTACACCAGGGCATCTGTTCCGTTTTCATGTTTTTAAAAGTCAATAATTATATCAACAAAATATTTTAAAGTATTTTTAGTGAAAAAACACGCTATCCAAATAAAACTGGGCAAATAGGTAGACACTGGAGCTGGGAGGGGATCCTATAGAGGGTGGCCATTGAAGACCTTGTGGAGACATGGAGCAGATGCCAAATGAAAAGAGGAGACACAGAGGTCTAAGGATGGCCATCATGAAGGAGGGAACATGCATAGAACTGTGTGGAGGTTCCTTGTCGGATATGTTTAAGAAGGAGAACAAGTTGGCCAGGCTGGACTCAAGCAGACAAGGAGGTAGCAGTAGACAGAGGGCAAGGTCTCCAAGAGACAGGTAGCAGGCAGGCACTTAGGACTTAATAAGTCACAAGAATCCATGCAGTCTTCAAAGTGTAGAGTGATCATTGCTGGAGATTTTGAATTTGTCAAGTGTATATAGCTACATAGTCTCTTGCTAATGGGCATTTTTTTTTCAGCATTGCTTCTGTGTGAAGAATTTACAGGTTAAGCTAGTTTTAAATTTATCTCTAATAAATTATATGCTTGAAATTATACTCCTCTACTTTTATCTTAGCAAATTACCATTAAAGGAGACAAAGTTGTAACTGTCCACAGGAAACTGGAGTGGAAAGCAGTTAAAGGCACTGACTGCTCTTGCAGAGAACCCAGTTTTGATTTCTAGCACCCATATGGAGGCTAAGAACTGTCATAGGTAGGACATGGTGGCCCAGGCCTTTAATCCTAGCACTCTGGAGGCAGAGGCAGGCAGATCTCTGTGAGTTCAAGGCCAGCCTGGTCTATATAGCAAGCTCCAGACCAGCTAGGACTAAAGGGAGACCCTGCCTCAAAAAGATCCTCCACCCCCCCAAAAAAAGAATTTATGTTTTTTCTTATACTGTCAATGACTTTTCTCTTTTTTTTGGTCTTTTTGAGACAGGGTCTCCCAGCTGTCCTGGAACTCACTCTGTAGACCAGGGTGGCCTTGAACTCACAAAGATCTGCCTGCCTCTGCCTCCGAAACCTGTAACATAAAATTGCTATTTAAGGGGGCTGGAGAGATGGCCTAGCTGTTAAGAGTGCCAACTGCTCTTGCGGAGGACCCAGTTTCAATCCCCAGCACCCACATGGCAGCTGAGAACCATCTTTGACTCCAGTTCCAGGGGAATCTGACGCCCTCTTCTGACTTCTGCAGCATTCCTGCATTCAGACAGTACATTTATGCATATAAAAAAAACACATAAAACAAATATAAATAACATTTGAAAAATTGCTATTTCAGTTTTTCATTTGATTCATCATTTTATTAATGTTTTAAAAATATTTTATTCTTTTTTTTTTTTTTTTGGTCTTTTCGAGACAGGGTCTCCCTGTAGTCTCCTATGTCCAATCTTCAAAGGCCTAACTGAAATGACCCACATCCATCATTTGGCTCTACTTCCTAAAGGTTCTAGAGCCTCTCAAGGGTGGAGCTTTGTGAGTTCAGGGCCAAGCCTGGTCTACAAGTGATTTCCAGGCCAGCTGGGGCACATGGAGACCCTGTTCTCAAAAAGACCAAAAAAAAAAAAAAAAAAAAAAGAAAATACCACAAGTCTGTGGAAGGCATTTTAGATTCAGACAATACCAGTAGATATATGCTAAATTTAAATGACAAAGATTCTTGGGCAGATAAATTTGTAAATGAAAAACAATGAATAAAAAAAGAAAACCCATGGACTGAAGCACAATGCATTAAAAAAACAGCAAAGTAATGTTAATAAAACTAAGGGACTGATTTAGTTAACTATGTATTTAGAAATGCATCTTTAGGTGATAGTTATTTTTAAAGGTAAAAAACAGTTATCAACAAACATCTGTGGTGAGAGAAAGGGTTATGAATGGAATGGATGGGTATCCTGGGGTGTCCAGAGAGCCTTACTGCCTCACTTCTTACACAGTTGGCCTTGTTAGCTTTCAAATTAAGCCCATCTCCTTCCCAGAAAAGTCCACTCTGACCAGCCTATCATCAACTTCTAAGCTAGTCTTATCATTTCTTCACAAACCCCTTACCATCCTCAATTCTTCTCTATTTGTCTACTTTATTTCTTATCACTCTTGATCTCTAGAGTGCAGGTACTAGGAAGACAAAAAGCATCACCATCACAAAGCAGGACACATGACTGAACGAGGGCCGGAAGGTCAGAACCCTGGGACTCCAAAGTACTTGTTTCAAATCATTCTGTGTGTTTTAACTTCAGCATCTACCGTCACTCATTTTTTGTTTCTTGGGCTCATAAATCTAACTAAATAACATCATTTTAACTGGTCTGCTTGACTTTATTTTCTTCTTGTCTGTATGTTCCTGCCCTCCTCGCCCTAGCTAGCTCAACTCATTGTTCAAGATTTGGTTCCCACAACACTCACAGGCCTCACATGATGTTTTCTCATTTTCCCAATTTTTAAAAGTAATATCAACACTTGAAAAATCTTTCAGAGATTAAAATAACAGAAAACACCAACAAGTGGAATCTACGTATCCAAAGTACTTCCATTCACCTAAGCTAAACTGGAATCAGTCTTTTGTGATCCACCTCTTTAGTCATTATGATCCATAAATCCTTTTAATCAGTGCAGACAGTAGTACATTCATTCACATAAATTAAAAAAATAAAAATAAATTTAAAATACTGAATAATTTTGATAATAATTAGTACGCAGTTGAGGATATTTTTTAGTTGATACGAAGGGAACATCAGCAAAATCTTCAACTAGCTTAAAATAATGATATGTATCATATAGAAAAGTAGTACAAAGGCAAAGTAATCCTGAGGAATACCTAAAGACAATTTCATGGGGTGGGATTTGTCCTTTTAGCTCTGCATCATTTTCAGGTGAGATAGGCTGGCCTCCTCAGAGCTGCAGGATGGTCCCTACCTACAGTTCCTGAATAAAATTACAGTTACTGGATAAAATTAAAGTACATAATTTCTTCTTGCAAATATTTTTGTAAAGATTAAAAAATTATGTCCAAATATCCCTTATGGTATTTTTCTTATATGTTATTTGTCCTTATTTGATGACTTGTTCATCACTTAGCCATGCACTGGCAAGGAAGATCGGGATACCATGGAGTTACCAGCATTTGTTCTATTAATTATTAAGGATGAAAAGAGTTGGTGGTATCTTGAACATTGTGACTAGCATATGATAAAAAATTTACATTGAAATAAATAGAAGGATGTCAATAAATAAATCAAAATGCATTTGTTGAGTATATTATGTTATAAAATCAACAAAGCCAAAAATGGAGAATGTATAAATCAGAGTTAGGTCATAATAGTGCTATTTCTCAACTCCACGTATCTACAAAAAAAAAAAAAAAAAAAAAAAAAGGTAAGGATCACAACAGGAAAAACATGCAGCTAACTGGTCCCAAGTCAATGTATGTTTGGAAATTAAGATCAGGGCTAGAGAGATGGCTCAGCAGTTAAGAAAAGTTGTTGCTTTTGCAGAGGACTCTTGTTTGATTCCTAGCACCACTTGTTGGCTAACAACTGCTTGTAATTCTAGTTTCTGGGGATCTGAATCCCTCTTCTGGCCCTCCATGTATTGCATGATACATGCCCACTCACATGCAGGCAAAAGCACTCATATCATCATAAATATATGAATATAATATTTTTTAAGAAGAAAATCAATAACTAATCACTTGCTTCCTTGCTTCCAATTCTTTCCACTCATTGTTTCTTGTGACTCTTGTTCTACATCTCTACCACTAAGCCTAGAAAGATCATTGGTTTTCCTTTAAGACTGTGGGGGGAAGACAAATGATTGGTATTGATTTTCTTTTTGACCTGACTCAAATGACATAAAAGCTTAACCTGGATTCATCTACTCCGCACATCTGTCATAAATCTCTGATGTGCCAGGATTCCACATTTGAATGCTTTGTGCACATTAGCAATATTGTAAAATTGTAGTGTATTGTGACAAGACACTGAATTTATTTCAGAGGGGGGTCCATTTTATCACTATATGCACTTTGAATAATAAAGTAGTTATTGATTCTATGACATATTATTATAGCATTAGTAACTTAGCTGAAGCAAGACCTTATTTCATTTGAAATTGCTAGGAAAAAAAGCAGCATCCCCAGTTAGCCTTTTTTATTTTATTTGATTTATTTTGTATGTGTATGACTGTCCTGTCTGGCCATGTAGGTCTGTGCCCTGTCATGCAATGCCGTGGAGGGGTCGAAGAGGGTCGCCCTCGGATTCCCCTGGAATGGAATTCTCCTGGAATTGGGAGTTTCAAACGGTTCTTAGCAAGCCATGTGGTGCTGGGATCAAACCCCAGGTACCTCTGCAAGAGCAATCGGTGCTCTTAACCATAGGCTATCTCTCTGGCCCAGCCTTCTTTATTATAATGATTTATTTCATCATAATTATGTGGTATTGCATAAAAGTATATATCATATCAATTCAGAAAGATAATGATACAGTCGATCATCTATATTTTAGTCATGGCCCGTTTTAAAGAAGCATTTTTTATTAATGTTCATGTATGTATGTATATGGGATGTGTACAGATATGTACATGGTACTTACAGAGGTTGCAGAAGCATCAGATCAACCAACAGGCAAGTGTGACAACTCAACATGTGTTATCGGGGTCCTCTACCAGAGAGCAGTGCGTAGCCATTGTAAGCCTTTGCCAGTGCACAATTAAAGACAAATTAAACCAAATAAAAGAGAAAAAAAAAAAGCCAGAAATGCAACTCTCGGGGGCATCCACTAGACTTGGGGTAAAGGGGTCAGGGGAGTCACATGCTTGGGCTAGGGTTGGGGGTTTTATAGGGCAAGGGAGGGGAGATGGTGACATGTTTACAGGGTATAGAAATATGTGTACTGTTAGGCCACGGTAGAGGTCGTGGGTGGACTTTAGGGCCTGGTGGGTCACGTTGAATCTGAAGGCTTAGGGTGATGTCTCTATCCACTACTTTTGTGGGTTTTTCACAAGCACTGGCTTCTGGCTGGAAAAGAAGGGCCAGGGGACCTTCTGACCTGTGCCATCTTGTCTTTTCATCCCAAGCCTTCGGGCCTAACAGCCATCTCTCCACATGAGTTATATCATTTTAAAATGTGTATTTTTATTGAAACTTGGACAAAGCTTATATATTCAAACAGAAAGAAAAAACATTTAATGTAATTTCTTTTTCATTCCCACCAGCCAATCACCTCGGACAAGGCGCCCTCGTGATAAATGATCCCCAGTGTATTTAGTAAGAACAAAACAAAATTGGGTGACTTGTCTAAAGAATCAGATTTATTTAAATAAATAAATGGAGGTGTGGTTTAAAGTATAAGCCTGCGCCCTTAAAAAGTGAATTTACTCAAACCCCCAGTGTGGTATTGGTCATCACTATATTCTAGTGATTAGATATCTGAGGTCGTTAAATGACTTAAGAAAGCTGTAGAACATTGTATTAGTTTTACTTTCGGTTGCTGTGATAAAACACCATGACAAAGAGAACTTATGAAAGGAAGAGCTTATGTAGTCATGGCTGTGAGGTTCATGGTTTACAAGGAAGTAAAGAGTCCATCATGAAGGGAGGCACGACAGGAGGTGGGCTGGGGCCATCGATATCATAATTTCGATCAGCTCTCTCTCGTGCTCTCTCACGCTTGCCTCTACTACTCGCAGTACGAGATGAGCTATCTACATTCGTTCTATTCTCTCTTTGCAACGCTGGCTCTTCTCTTTATTTCCGCTCTCTCCGTCGTCCGCTCTGTTCTCTCTTATCTACTATATGGTCGCCAGCTTGAACGTCAATAGCGAGAGACATATGGATCGCATTCTGAACCGGCGATCGTGGGGGAGTGGTGTGGGGCGGGTGGTGGGGGTGGTGTGGTGGAAGTGCAGCGGGGCACTGATCGATATAACGATCTCTTCCGGCCGCATCGCTGTCCTCTTCTGAGTCTGGAAATGCTCTGAGCCTGCCCCGTGACATTGTTCTTCCACATGGCCATACATTCTAGATCTCCCAAAAAAACAGCACCCCACCACTGGGACCAAATGCCTGATATCCTTGTGGGCCTAATCATTCAGACCAACACACAAATAATACCATAAACATTATGCTATTTTTTTCAATTCTATTGAGAATCCTGGTCACATGAAAGAAGTCTGTTCTTCATGTTGAACAATTTGCCATTTTGGAGGGGGGGGTGATTCGATCAAGATTTACTTTCAAACTCAAACATACAAAACTTAGTTTCATTTCCTATGTGATCTGTCTGTATATATTACATTTGTTAACTTTCTCAATCATATGAACAACAATACATGACAGAAACAAACCTAAGAAAATTGTTAAGAAAAGTACAAAGGAGTGTACCATTTGCCCAGGTCCTAGCCATTAGCTCAAAACACAGAACAATCAAAAAAAATTATTTTTATTCTTGGAACAGGACCAGTAGGAAGAATTCTCAGGAAGAAACAAATAGATTGGTGTTGTACATTATTCCTGAGGAAATGTAAGAAAGTATCTACTCACCCCAGACAGGAAGCCACGCCAATAGCCTAAAGTTAAGGATACTTGCCAAAATTTCCAACTTGTTAACCAGTGAGTTACCATTTGGGTTACTTTGCATGAGCAGAAATAACTCAAAGGAAACTTTCACACCAAAATCAGGAAACCTGGAGTGCACTTGTATAAAAACCTTCAGGCAGCTTCAATGGTTGGAGTGTCCTTTCCAGTAGCTCAGCTGGTTGAGTTCTAGGAAGCTGGACTGGTTTCTGTTTCTTCCAGGCAGATGGCTGGTCTGAGAGTATCTCCCAGCACCCCTTAGGGTGACACATGTTTAGAGAAGAAGAGGCCTGGTCAATTTTAGGGACTTCCTAAAGCTATTTTATTACTTCCTGAGTTTAAAGGCAATTTTTCGGAAGCCGTGGAATACTTCTCATCTCAATTCAAAAACCAATCCCCCAGTAGTTACTTTCCTTTACAAACTTTCCTGTTTGCCCAGATCACAGAGGCCCCTAAAGACCACGGACACAATGGTCTGATGCCGTTACAAAGAGTTTTTATTCAAGCTCGAGCTTGGGCTTCAATCCTGTCCTATGCAAGCAGAGAGGAAGAGGCAGCCCTGGTCTAGGGGATGGATTGGGTTTTTAAAGGGAAAATGGCAAATGGGAATTCTCCAGTTTAGGTATATTGTTATTGATTGCATAGGGACTGAGGAAGCATGATATTTTTTTTACAACTGATAGGTCGGCTTTGGTGGCACCATTGCGGGGTTGATTTTACTCACTGAGTACAAACCTGGCTGAAGAACAGTTTTTTTTGTTTTTTTTTTTTTTTAACCTTTGGTCTTTTCCTGTTAGCTATTTTCAACAAGCATACTTTTTTAACCTTTGGTCCCTCCCCTGCTAGTATGAGTATTTTCTGTGTTTTTTCCTGAATCTGAGGGGGGGCTTTTCTCAGAAATTGTGTGTGTTACCACAAAATGGAGCTATCTTGTTCCCTTTATAACTGGTCCCCTCTTTACAACCCAACTTGCCTCCAAGGTGGAAAGTTTTATCTGAAGAAAGAGATTGCTAGTCACACGATCTGCCTATGAAGAGCTGTAAACTCCTTTGGGATATCCTACAGTGACCTTGTTTAAGTCTATACAGAGATAGTTGCATGGCCACATTCACTGCTCTTTGTATAAGAGCTAGGAAACAGAAGTAGTACTAGATGTTTCTCATCAACTGATGAATGAATAAGAAGAATGTTGGCCTACCTATACACAATGAAATTCTACTTCTACTGATAAGAAAATAAAAATCATGACATTCACCAGGATGGAGCTGAAAGCTATTCAGAGTGAGAGATTAACCCAGACCCAGAAAGATAGATGCCCCATGTTCTTTCCTGTTTGTTGGCCTAGCTCTTAATCTTTGAGTGTGTAACCTAGAGTAACCACAGAAACCAGGAAAGGAGAAAGTGACAGAGGTGGGGGAAGGAGCTTTAAAGGGGCATGGGGTGGGGGTAGGGTAGGAGACACAGTTGCTATGAAACGAAGTAGAAAAGAAGAAAAGAGAGGGAACTGGGGGGTTGGAAGGAGGGCACTTATCAGAAGGAGAGGCGGACACATAAACACTATGATTTTGAAAAAAGCCATAGAGAAACTTTATTTTACAGACTTACTTAAAATTCCATATATATATTGGATACATATGTATATTTATATAAATTGAGCTATGCCACATGGGGGTGATAACACTGCCTCCAGGAGCCATAGAATAACATAAACCTCAGTGCCGGCAAAGGAAACCTCACTTTAAATTATTAGTTAGTGCACTCCAAGAGATCTCCCCAAACAGTATGGGTGGTTACAATTACCATTAGTTGACTTTCCAAACTTGAATGTAAGACCCTATTACTGGAAATACCACACCCATTCAGAGACACAGGACTTGGAAGAATTTGAACCGAACTGACCTGGAAGCCCCTCTGGTGGTTAGCTCTCATAGTATAGAAGGTGCTGTGCAAGCTTCCAAGGAAGATAAAGAATCACTAGTATTACCCAACTGTGAAGCCTGCAGACTGCAGAAATGACCTGCCTAGCAGGATATCTCCAGGGGTGCAACAGTAGCACTTATATGTTGGGAGTGACCAACAGCTAACTGGACTTGAAACTTTCTCAATAAGAAGGACTCATGCCTGGTAGTATAATCCTAGTGTGATGTAATCCAGTGTAGTGTAGTCCAGTGGGTGGAGAGATCATAGACACTAGAGAAATAACTACGAATTTTCCTAAATCATTGTAGATTCTAATTTGAATTCTAAATTCTTATCTTTAGAGTCACCAGTTAGTGTAGCTCTTACCCCTAATCAAACAAGCTTCTTCTTGTAGCAGATGGAGAATATCAGAGCATGACAACTGGCCAAAGTGCAGCAGATATTGACGTGGGAAAATATCTATTGGTTTAACACCCACATACAGATCTTGTGGGAGGCAGAGAGACTTGTAAGATCGCAGAGGACCAGGACCTTTGTCATAAGTGTCTTCTAGATATGACAGGATGCGAGACCCATAAACTCTCCATAATACACAAGCCCAACGACCCTGCATAATGGACCACACACGTTGGACATGCACCACCAACGGAGAAATTTCACAAGGTCACACATAGAACCAAAAGAGCACAGGAAACGGTGCTGAGAGGTGGAGAATCAGTCTTCTCTAGGGAAAAGACTCATCATACACAGTCATCCAATCTCACGTTTCTCAAGTGTTCAGTCAAAAACATATGTACATGTAAATAATACTACATGTAACTCATAGTGTGTTTTGTTGTGTGTGTGTGTGTGTGGTGTGTGTGTGTGTGGTGTGTGCAGTGTGTGGCAATAATAACTAAGACGTAGACGTAGAGGTCATTAATTCCAGAGTCAGTGGTGGGAGAAGACTCTGGAACAGTTGGAAAGGGATAGGAAAGTGTGAAAACAATGTAAAGATAGTACTCATGTTATAAATGAACAAAAATAAAAAAAAGATTAAAGAATATGTAAAAGCACACTTCAAAAAGAAGCTAGGGTAATGCCTATTTTTTTTTTTTTTTTTGTCTTTTTCTAAGCAGGGTCTTCCCTGTAGCCTCCCAGCTGTCTGGAATTCTCTTGTTGACCAGGCCGGCCTTGAACTCAGATCCACTGCCTCTGCCTCAAGTGTAGGATTAAAAGGTTGCACCACCACGCCCAGCTGATCAATGCCTATGTTTTAAAAATAACATTTTTATTAATTCAGACTTTCATACTGACTACAATGTACTTTTTTTCCCCAGGGGAATGTTTTCCCCCATTAATTTAGTAACAAGTAGATCCTGTAAAAGTATATATTGAAATGTTTTGTTGGAAAATATGAAATTAAAATTAAAAAAAATCCGATCTTTTCTAGGTCATAATAAATTCCAATATAAAATATTTGAACATAAAAAATACCTGTAGAAGAATATATAAGTCATAATTTTAAGGTATGAATCTTTCATAAAAACCTTAGAAATTATAAAGGAAAATTAGTAAATCTGAAAGAACCAAGAGTAAACTTAAAAATTTTTATATTAAAATTATTAATAAAATAGAGCTTGGAGAGATGGTGTGCAGCAGTTAAAAGCACTGGCAATCTTCCATAGGATCCAGGTTTTTCAGTTCCCAACACCTACATGGCATCTAATAACTGTCCTTAACTGTCCCGCGCTGCGTCTCGCCGCAAGAACTTCACGGACAACAGGATTCTTCGTGGTAATATTTATTGTGCACAGCTCTTTGTGAGAAGGACCCCGAAATGGGGAGAAGCACTGCTTATATAGCAGTCTAGAGGGTTCGTGTATGCTCTGGATTGGTGCAGTGCCCTGATGCCTCATTAGCATGCCCAAGGCGGGCTCGAGCCCGGGCTGCAAGATGGGCTTGGGCTCAGTAGTCATGCGCAGTTTCTCCAATGCAAAGGCAACGGCGGAAACGGCTTGTAGTGACTCAGGAAGTCGGCGCCATCTTAGGGCGTTGGTACACACACATTGTGTGGTAGGCTGCCAACACTTAACTCCAGTTCTACAGGATACAGCGCCCTCTTATGGCCTCCTCGTGAATTGCAGACACATGCTGTGCTTATGTACATGCAGGCAAAATCCACAAATAAAAGAAAAAATAAGCCAGGCGTGGTGGTGCACGCCTTTAATCCTAGCACATTGGGAGGCAGAGGCCAGGCAGATCTTTGTGGTTCCAAGAAACCACTGGGTATACAGAGTGGAGGTGCCAGGACAGCTNCAGTGCTTTTAACTGCTGCACCATCTCTCCAAGCTCTATTTTATTAATATTTTAATATAAAAATTTTTAGTTTACTCTTTGGTTCTTTCAGATTTACTAATTTTCCTTTATAATTTCTAGGTTTTATGAAAGATTCATACCTTAAAATTATGACTTATATATTCTTCTACAGGTATTTTTTATGTTCAAATATTTTATATGGAATTTATTATGACCTAAGAAAAGATAGGATTTTTTTTAATAATTTCATATTTCCAACAAAACATTTCAATATATACTTTTACAGGATCTACTTGTTACTAAAATTAATGGGAAAACATTCCCCTTGGGGAAAAAAAGTACATTGTAGTCAGTATGAAATTCTGAATTAATAAAAATGTTATTTTTAAAAAATAGGCATTATCCAGCTGGGCGTGGTGGTGCACACCTTTAATCCTAGCACTTGGGAGGCAGAGGCAGGCGGATCTGAGTTCAAGGCCGGCCTGGTCCACAGAGAGAATTCCAGGACAGCTGGGAGGCTACAGGGAGACCCTGTCTTGAAAAGAAAAAAAAAAAAAAAAAATAGGCATTACCCTAGCTTCTTATTTGAAGTGTTCTTTTATCATATTTTTAATTTATTTTTTATTTTTGTTCATTTATAACATGAGTACTATCTTTACATTGTTTTCACACTTTCCTATCCCTTTCCAACTGTTCCAGAGTCTTCTCCCACCACTGACTCTGGAATTAATGACCTCTACGTCTATAGTTATTATTGCTACACACACACACACACACACACACACACACACACACACACACACACTACTGAGTTACTGAGTATTATTTACATGTACATATGTTTTTGACTGAACACTTGAGAAACGTGAGATTGGATGACTGTGTATGATGAGTCTTTTCCCTAGAGAAGACTGATTCTGCACCTCTCAGCAGCCGTTACCTGTGGCTCTTTGTCTATGTGTGGGACCTTGTGGAATTTCTCTCGTTGGTGGTGGCATGTCAACGGTGTGGTCATTATGCAGGTCTTTGGGCTTGTGTATTATGGAGAGTTTATGGGTTCAGCATCCCTGTCATATCTAGAAGACACTTATGACAAAGGTCCTGGTCCTCTGGCTCTTACAGTCGTTCTACCTCCACAATGATCCTGTAATGTTGGGGTTACACCATAGATATTTCCCACAGTCACTTATCCTCTGCACTTTGGCCAGTTGTCATGCTCTGATATTCTCCATCTGCTACAAGAAGAAGCTTGTTTGATTAGGGGTAAGAGCTACACTAACTGGTGACTCTAAAGATAAGAATTTAGAATTCAATTAGAATCTACAATGATTTAGGAAAATGTCAGTAGTAGGTTCTCTAGTGTCTATGATCTCTCCACCCACTGGACTACACTACACTGGATTACATCACACTAGGATTATACTACCAGGCATGAGTCCTTCTTATTGAGAAAGTTTCAAGTCCAGTTAGCTGTTGGTCACTCCCAACATATAAGTGCTACTGTTGCACCCCTGGAGATATCCTGCTAGGCAGGTCATTTCTGCAGTCTGCAGGCTTCACAGTTGGGTAATACTAGTGATTCTTTATCTTCCTTGGAAGCTTGCACAGCACCTTCCTATACTATGAGAACTAACCCACAGGGAGGAGGCTTTCAGGTCAGTTTCATACAAATTCTTCCAAGTCCTGTGTCTGAAGTGTGTGGTATCTTCAGTAATAGGGTCTTACATTCAAGTTTGGAAAGTCAACTAATGGTAATTGTAACCACCCATACTGTTTGGGGAGATCTCTTGGAGTGCACTAACTAATAATTTAAAGTGAGGTTTCCTTTGCCGGCACTGAGGTTTATGTTATTCTATGGCTCCTGGAGGCAGTGTTATCACCCCCATGTGGCATAGCTCAATTATATATAAATATACATATGTATCCAATATATATATGGAATTTTAAGTAAGTCTGTAAAATAAAGTTTCTCTATGGCTTTTTTCAAAAATCATTAGTGTTACGTGTCTCTCCTTCTATAGTGCCCTCCTTCCAACCACCCCAATTACCCTCTCTTTTCTTCTTTTCTCTCTTCATAGCAACTGTGTCCTCCTACCCCCACCCCATGCCCCTTTAAAGCTCCTTCCCCCACCTCTGTCACTTTCTCCTTTCCTGGTTTCTGTGGTTACTCTAGGTTACACACTCAAAGATTAAGAGCTAGGCCAACAAACAGGAAAGAACATGGGGCATCTATCTTTCTGGGTCTGGGTTATCTCACTCTGAATAGCTTTCAGCTCCATCCTGTGAATTTCATGATTTTATTTTTCTTTATAGTAGAATAGAATTTCATTGTGTATATGTGCCACATCTTCATTATTCATTCAGCAGTTGATGGACATCTAGACTACTTCTGTTTCCTAGCTCTTATACAAAGAGCAGTGAATGTGGCCATGCAACTATCTCTGTAATAGATTAACAAGTCACTTAGGTATATCCCAAAGGAGTGTTACAGCTCTGTCATATGCAGATCTTGTTGACTAGCAATCTCTTCCAAGATAAAACTTTCCACCTTGGAGGCAAGTTGGGTTGTAAAGAGGGACCAGTTATAAGGGAACAAGATAGGCTCCATTTTGTGGTAACACACAATTTCTGAGAAACAGCCCCCCAGATTCCAGGAAAAAACACAGAATATCTCAATAGCTAGCAGGGGAGGACCAAAGGTTAAAAAAGTATGCTTGTTGAAAATAGCTAACCAGGAAAGACCAAAGGTTAAAAAAAAAAAAAAAAAAAAAACTGTTCTTCAGCCAGGTTGTACTCAGTGAGTAAAATCTCCCCCCACGGTGCCACCAAAGCCGACCTATCAGTTTTAAAAAAATATCATGCTTCCTCAGTCACTATGAATCAATAACAATATACCTAAACTGGAGAATTCCCCATTTGCCATTTTTCCCTTTAAAAAACCCCAACTCCCCTAGACCAGGGCTGCTCTTTCCTCTCTGCTGCATAGGACAGGATTGAAGCCCAAGCTCGAGCTTGAATAAAGACTCTTTGTACTTGCATCAGAGCCTTGTGTCCTGGTGGTCTTTTGGGGGGTCTCTGTGATCTGGGCATAACAGGAAGTTTTAAAGGAAAGTAAATAATGGGATTGGTTTTGAATTGAGATGAAGTATTCCACACTTCAGAAAAATTCCTTTAAACTCAGGAAGTAAATAAAATAGCTTTAGGAAGTCCCTAAAATTGACCAGGCCTCTTCTTCTCTAAACATGTGTCACCCTAAGGGGTGCTGGGAGATACTCTCAGACCAGCCATCTGCCTGGAAGAAACAGAAACCAGTCCAGCTTCCTAGAAGCTCAGACCAGCTGAGCTATCTGGAAAGGACACTCCAACCATTGAGCTGCCTGAAGGTTATACAGTGCACTCCAGGTTTCCTGATTTTGGTGATGAAGCTTTCTTTGAGTTATTTCTGCTCCTCAAAGTAACCCAAATGTAACTCACTGGTTTAACAAGTTGAATTTTGGCAGTATCCTTACTTTAGGCTATTGCTGGCTTCCTGTCTGGGGTGAGTAGATACTTTCTTACATTTCCTCAGGAATAATGTCACACAACCAATCTATTTTTTCTTCCTGAGAATTCTCCATACTGGTCCTGTTCTAAGAAAAAAATTTTTTTTGCATTGTTCTGTGTTTTGAGCTAATGGCTAGGACCTCAAATGTTACACTCCTTTGTACTTTTCTTAACAATTTTCTTAGGTTGTTTCTGTCATGTATTTTGTTCATAGTGATGAGAAAGTTAACAAATGTAATATATACAGACAGATCACATAGGAAATGAAACTAAGTTTTGTATGTTTGAGTTTGAAAGTAAATCTTGATCGAATCACCCCCCCCTCCAAAATGGCAAATTGTTCAACATGAAGAACAGACTTCTTTCATGTGAAGGATCTCAATATAATTGAAAATATAGCATATGGTAGGTATTATTTTTGTGGTGGTCCGAATGATTAGGCCCCAAGGAATCAGGCATTTTGTCCCCAGTTGGTGGTGCTGTTTTGGGAGATCTTAGAAGGTATGGCCATGCTGGAAGACACATGTCACCGGGGGCAGGCTCAGAGCATTCTTAAGGCTTTCCAGATCTCCATTTGCTCTCTGCTTCCAATTCCTGCCCAAAGATATGAGCCTCCTGCTTTCTGCTCTGGCCCCAGCCACCTCCTGCCACCGTGCCTCCCTGCCATGATGGACTCTAATTCCCTTGTAACCATGAACTCCAAAGCCATGACTACATAAGCTCTTCCTTTCATAAGTTCTCTTTGTCATGGTGTTTTATCACAGCAACAGAAAAGTAACTAATACAATGTTCTAAAGCTTTCTAAGGATCATTTAACGACTCAGATATCCATATATAGAATATAGTGATGACCATACCACACTTTGGGGTTTGAGTAAATTCATTTAAGGGCAGGCTTCTACTTTAAACCACACCTCAATTTTATTTAAATAAATCTGATTCTTTAGACAAGTCACCCAATTTTGTTTTGTTCTTACTATAATACCACTGGGATCATTTATAAGAGGGGCCTTGTCAGAGGTGAAAAAGAAATTACATAAATGTTTTTTCTTTCTGTTTGAATATATAAGCTTTGTCCAATTTTACTAATAAAAATTACACATTTAAAATGTCATAACTCATGTGGAGAGATGGCTGTTAGGCCCGAAGGCTTGGGATGAAAAGACAAGATGGCACAGGTCAGAAGGTCCCCTGGCCCTTCTTTTCCAGCCAGAAGCCAGTGCTTGTGAAAACCCCACAAAAGTAGCTGGATAGAGACATCACCTAGCTTCAGATTCCAAAGTGACCACCAGCCCTAAAGTCCACCCACAGACCTCTAACGTGGCCTAATAAGACAATATTTCTATACCCTGCTAACATGTCACCATCTCCCCTCCCTTGCCCTATAAAACCCCCAACCCTAGCCCAAGCATGTGACTCCCCTGACCCCTTTACCCCAAGTCTAGTGGATGCCCCCGAGAGTTGCATTTCTGGCTTTTTTTTTTCTCTTTTATTTGGTTTAATTTGTCTTAATTGTGTCACTGGCAAAGCCTTACAATGGCTAAGCACTTGCTGCTCTGGTAGAGGACCCAGAACACATGTTGAGTTGTTCACAATTGCCTGTGGTGATCTGATGCCTTCTGCAAGCATCTGTAAGTACATGTACATATCTGTACACATCCCATATACATACATACATGAACATTAATAAAAATGCTATCTTTAAAAAGCCATGACTAAAATATAGATGATCGACTGTATCATTATCTTTCTGAATTGATATGATATATACTTTTATGCAATACCACATAATTATGATGAAATAAATCATTATAATAAAGAAGGCTGGGCCAGAGAGATAGCCTAGTGGTTAAGAGCACCGATTGACATTTGGGGCGGGGTTTTATCCCAGCACCGCACATGGCTGTGTGTATTATCATCAACCCCAGGAGAATTCCAGTTCCATGGGGAATCCGAGGGCGGACCCTCTTCGACCCTCCCACGGCATTGCAAGACATGGGTGCAACAACCTACAATGGCCAGACAGTACACTCATACACATACAAAATAAATAAATAAAAAAAAAAGCTAACTGGGCGATGCTGCTTTTTTCTAGCAATTTCAAATGAAATAAGGTCTTGCTTCAGCTAAGTTACTAATGCTATAATAATATGTCATAGAATCAATAACTACTTTATTATTCAAAGTGCATATAGTGATAAAATGGACCCCCCTCTGAAATAAATTCAGTGTCTTGTCACAATACACTACAATTTTACAATATTGCTAATGTGCACAAAGCATTCAAATGTGGAATCCTGGCACATCAGAGATTTATGACAGATGTGCGGAGTAGATGAATCCAGGTTAAGCTTTTATGTCATTTGAGTCAGGTCAAAAAGAAAATCAATACCAATACATTTGTCTTCCCCCCACAGTCCTTTAAAAAAAGGAAAACCACCATGGGAAAAAAAATCTTTTCTAGGCTTAGTGGTAGAGATGTAGAACAAGAGTCACAAGAAACAATGAGTGGAAAGAATTGGAGAAGAAGCAAGTGATATTATTGATTTTCTTCTTAAAAAATATAATATTCATATATTATGATGATATGAGTGCTTTGCCTGCATGTGAGTGGGCATGTATCATGCAATACAATGGAGGGCCAGAAGAGGGGATTCAGATCCCCATGGAACTAGATTAGCAGTGATGTTAGCCACAGGGCTAGATCAAACAAGGTCCTCTTGCAAGAGCAACCAGTTTCTTAACTAGACTGAGCCATCTCTCTAGGCCCTGATCTTAATTTCAAACATACATTGACTTGGGACCAGTTAGCTGCATGTTTTTCCTGTTGTGATCCTTACCTTTTTTTTTTTTTTTATTTTTTTTTTTGTAGTACGTGGAGTTGAGAAATAGCACATATTATGAACTAACTCTGAGTTATATACATTCTCCAATTTTGGCTTTGTTGATTTTTATAACATGATATACTCAACAACTGATTTTGATTTATTTTATGAATCTTTCTTATTTATTTCAATGTAAATTTTTTATCATATGCTAGTCACAATGTTCAAGATACCACCAACTCTTTTCATCCTTAATAATTAATAGAACAAATGCTGGTAACTCCATGGTATCCCGATCTTCCTTGCCAGTGCATGGCTAAGTGATGAACAAGTCATCAAATAGGGACAAATAACATATAAGAAAAATATCCATAAGGGATATCTTGGAAACTAATTTTTTAATCTTACAAAAATGATGCAGAAGAAATTATGTACTTTAATTTTATCCAGTAACTGTAATTTTATTCAGGAACTGTAGGTAGGGACCATCCTGCAGCTCTGAGGAGGCCAGCCTATCTCACCTGAAAATGATGCAGAGCTAAAAGGACAAATCCCACCCCATGAAATTGTCTTTAGGTATTCCTCAGGATTACTTTGCCTTTGTACTACTTTTCTATATGATACATATCATTATTTTAAGCTAGTTGAAGATGCTGTTCCCTGTATTTCAACTAAAAATATCCTAACTGCTGCTACTAATTATTATAAAATTATTCAGTATTTAAATTTTATTTTATTTTTAATTTATGTGAAGAAGCTACACTGTGCAACTGTATTAAAAGGATTATAGGGATCATAATGACTAAAGAGGTGGATCACAAAAGACTGATTCCAGTTTAGCTTAGGTGAATGGAAGTACTTTGGATACGTAGATTCCACTTGTTGGTGTTTTCTGTTATTTTAATCTCTGAAAGATTTTTCAAGTGTTGATATTACTTTTAAAAATTGGGAAAAAGAGAAAACATCATGTGAGGCCTGTGAGTGTTGTGGGAACCAAATCTTGAACAATGAGTTGAGCTAGCTAGGGCGAGGAGGGCAGGAACATACAGACAAGAAGAAAATAAAGTCAAGCAGACCAGTTAAAATGATGTTATTTAGTTAGATTTATGAGCCCAAGAAACAAAAAATGAGTGACGGTAGATGCTGAAGTTAAAACACACAGAATGATTTGAAACAAGTACTTTGGAGTCCCAGGGTTCTGACCTTCCGGCCCTCGTTCAGTCATGTGTCCTGCTTTGTGATGGTGATGCTTTTTGTCTTCCTAGTACCTGCACTCTAGAGATCAAGAGTGATAAGAAATAAAGTAGACAAATAGAGAAGAATTGAGGATGGTAAGGGGTTTGTGAAGAAATGATAAGACTAGCTTAGAAGTTGATGATAGGCTGGTCAGAGTGGACTTTTCTGGGAAGGAGATGGGCTTAATTTGAAAGCTAACAAGGCCAACTGTGTAAGAAGTGAGGCAGTAAGGCTCTCTGGACACCCCAGGATACCCATCCATTCCATTCATAACCCTTTCTCTCACCACAGATGTTTGTTGATAACTGTTTTTTACCTTTAAAAATAACTATCACCTAAAGATGCATTTCTAAATACATAGTTAACTAAATCAGTCCCTTAGTTTTATTAACATTACTTTGCTGTTTCTTTTAATGCATTGTGCTTCAAGTCAATGTGGTTTCTTTTTTTATTTCATTGTTTTTCATTTACAAATTTATCTGCCCAAGAATCTTTGTCATTTAAATTTAGCATATATCTACTGGTATTGTCTGAATCTAAAATGCCTTCCACAGACTTGTGGTATTTTCTTTTTTTTTTTTTTTTTTTTTTGAAAGGTAGTGTTTAACATTTTTGGGGTTTTTTTTTTTTTTTTTAAATTTCTAACCTTATCGCATTTTATCTCCTCTGTGTGTATATACCTACATAGTCTCTTGCTAACACAGGCATTTTGTTTCCTTTGTTTATTCTTATAAGCAAACAGTTCAATAAAATTCTTCTGTCAAGATTCAAAAATATAATCAATCACATCATTTAAAATTACAGTGTGGAATTTTGGAATCAAAGTTTATGGGTACTATTATCATGGAAATTGAACATCACCCCTCTGACAAGGATAATTTTGGTAACTATTAATATTTACTATTTAATTAGGTTGCAACAATTTCTACTCTTTTTTAATTTTTTTATGTATATGCATGTAGGGGCTTGGTTGCCAACCGTGTCATGCAATTCTGTGGGGGTCAGAAGGGGGTGTCGGCTTCCCCTGGACTGGAATTAAAGACGGTGGTTCTTAGCTGCCATGGTGGGTGCTGGAAACCAAAAACCCCGAGCTTCTCTGCAATAGCTTCGGACACTCTTAAATGATAGGCCATCTCTCCAGCCCCAACTTCTGCTCTTTCCAGCAAGGAATCATGCACAGAGTTTGTCCTACCCCCACCAATCTGCACAAGTGCCATGGCTTCTTCATGGATACGCTGTCACTTCTCCATATCAGGTCTTACCTTGATGTAACATTGACAGTCCTCCAAAACAAAGACAGACTTAGGACAGCCAAATGCCTTCCCAGGCTTAGGGGTTCCTGTCTTCCCAGCAGAGGAAAAAGGAAGAGCCGGGAGAGTCAGCTACCTTTCCCAACCAGCCAGTTGCCCTTGGCTGTATAAGGGGGACGGGCATCTCAAAAAGCAGAGAAGGCCATGAGGACACTCTGTCTCTCCTGGTTGCCATCTTGGACAGAGATTGCATGATCCACGCTGGGGCAGGTACATTTCCTGTCACTGCCGTAAGACGAGGGGGGGGGGGGGGGGAGAGCCGCCAACATTACTTCCTATAAGTAACCCCCTTCACATATTTTGTTTGTAAAGCAAGCCCAATTAAATTTTGCTTAGACTTTTCTCAAACTGAGGTTACGGTTAATCCTGTTCCTTGCTTTTTCCTTTGGAGGGAGGGGCAGGACACAATTGCACACATAATTCCCAGAAAGAATTTTAGCCCCATTTGGTATTGCCATTGTGAGAAAAGACAGAGAGAATGACTCCTACACCAGGGCATCTGTTCCGTTTTCATGTTTTTAAAAGTCAATAATTATATCAACAAAATATTTTAAAGTATTTTAGTGGAAAAAACACGCATCCAAATAAACTGGGCAAATAGGTAGACACTGGAGCTGGGAGGGGATCCTATAGAGGGTGGCCATTGAAGACCTTGTGGAGACATGGAGCAGATGCCAAATGAAAAGAGGAGACACAGAGGTCTAAGGATGGCCATCATGAAGGAGGGAACATGCATAGAACTGTGTGGAGGTTCCTTGTCGGATATGTTTAAGAAGGAGAACAAGTTGGCCAGGCTGGACTCAAGCAGACAAGGAGGTAGCAGTAGACAGAGGGCAAGGTCTCCAAGAGACAGGTAGCAGGCAGGCACTTAGGACTTAATAAGTCACAAGAATCCATGCAGTCTTCAAAGTGTAGAGTGATCATTGCTGGAGATTTTGAATTTGTCAAGTGTATATAGCTACATAGTCTCTTGCTAATGGGCATTTTTTTTTCAGCATTGCTTCTGTGTGAAGAATTTACAGGTTAAGCTAGTTTTAAATTTATCTCTAATAAATTATATGCTTGAAATTATACTCCTCTACTTTTATCTTAGCAAATTACCATTAAAGGAGACAAAGTTGTAACTGTCCACAGGAAACTGGAGTGGAAGGGAAAGAGTAAAGCACTGATGCTCTTGCAGAGAGAGAACCCAGTTTTGATTTCTAGCACCCATACGGTGGCTAAAATGTCATAGGGACGGACATGGTGGCCCAGGCCTTTTTAATCCTAGCACTCTGGAGGCAGAGGCAGGCAGATATCTGTGAAGTTCAAGGCCAGCTGTCTATATAGCAAGCTCCAGACCAGCTAGGACCTAAAGGGACGACCCTGCCTCAAAAAGATCCTCCACCCCCCCAAAAAATATTTTTTTTAATATAATGCTTGAAATTATTTCAATGCTTTTCTATTTTTTTTGGTCTTTTTGAGACAGGGTCTCCCCGCTGCCCCAGCTGCCCTGGAACCCACTCTGTAGACCAGGGTGGCTTGAACTCACCAAAGATCTGCCTGCCTTGCCTCCGAAACCTGTAACATAAAATTGCTTATTTAAGGGGGTGGAGAGATGGCCTAGCTGTTAAGAGTGCAAACTGCTTTCGGAGGACCCCAGTTCAATCTCCAGCAACCCACATGGCAGTGAGGAACCATCTTTGACTCCAGTTCCAGGGAATCTGACCACTCTTCTGACTTCTGCAGCATTCCATGACATTCAGACCCGTTACATTTATGCATATAAAACACACACATAAAAACAACACTATAAATAACATTTGAAAAATTGCTATTTCAGTTTTTCATTTGATTCATCATTTTATTAATGTTTGGTTAAAAATATTTTATTCTTTTTTTTTTTTTTTTTGGTCCTTTTCGCGACAGGGTCTCCCTGAGTCTCAGCTGTCCTGGCACCTCCACTCTGTATACCCAGTGGTTTCTTGGAACCACAAAGATCTGCCTGCCTCTGCCTCCCAATGTGCTAGGATTTAATGCGTGCGCCACCACCACGCCCTCTGCATTATTTTTTCTTTTTATTTGCTGGATTTTTGCCCTGCATGTACATAAGCACAGCATGTGTCTGCAATTCACGAGGAGGCCATAAGAGGGCGCTGTATCCTGTAGAACTGGAGTTAAGTGTTGGCAGCCTACCACAAAAAACAATGTGTGCTGTACCAAGCCCTAAGGTGGCGCTGACTTCCTGAGTCACTACAAGCCGTTTTCCGCCATTGCCTATGCATTGGGCAATATGCGCATGACTTTGAGCCCGAACACCTAATATTCTAATGAGACATTGGCCCCTGTTGCGCTACGAGCCCATGCCTTGGACATGCTAATGAGGCATCGGGGCACTGCACCAATCCCGAGCATACACGAACCCTCTAGACTGATATATAAGCAGTGCTTCTGCCCCCATTTCGGGGTCCTTCTCACAAAAGAGATGTGCACAATAAATATTACCACCGAAGAATCCTGTTGTCTGCGTTGAAAGTTCTTGCGGCGAGACGCAGCGCGGTACAGTTAAGGACAGTTATAGATGCCATGTAGGGGTGTTGTGAACTGAAACCCGATCCTATCGGAAAGATGCCAGTGCTTTTTTAACTGCGCCCACCATCTCTCAAGCTCTATTTTATTATATTTTAATATTAAAAATTTTTAGTTTCCTCTTGCAGTTCTTTCAGATTTACTAATTTTCCTTTATAATTTCTAGGTTTTATGAAAGATTCATACCTTAAAATTATGACTTATATATTCTTCTACAGGTATTTTTTATGTTCAAATATTTTATATGGCATTTAATTATGACTAGAAAACGATCGGATTTTTTTTAATTTTAATTTCATATTTTCAACAAAAAACATTTCAACTATACTTTACAGGCTCTACTTGTTACTAAATTAATGGGGAGAAAACATTCCCCTGGGGGAAAAAAAGTCCTTGTAGTCAGTATGACAATGAATTAATAAAAATGTTATTTTAAAACATAGGCATTATTCCAGCTGGGCGTGGTGGTGCAACCTTTTAATCCTAGCACTTTGAGGCAGAGGCCGTCTGGATCTGAGTTCAAGGCCGGCCTGGTCACAGAGAGAATTCCAGACAGCTGGGAGGTACAGGGAGAAGGGACCCTGCTTGAAAAAGACAAAAAAAAAAAAAAAAATAGGCATTACCCTAGCTTCTTATTTGAAGTGTTCTTTTACCATATTCTTTAATTTCTTTTTTTTTATTTTTGTTCATTTATAACATGAGTACTATCTTTACATTGTTTTCACACTTTCCTATCCCTTTCCAACTGTTCCAGAGTCTTCTCCCACCACTGACTCTGGAATTAATGACCTCTACGTCTACGGTCTTAGTTATTATTGCCTACCACACCTCACACACCCACACACACCACACACCACACCACACCACCACACACACTTACTGAGTTACTGAGTATTCTTTACATGTACATATGTTTTTGACTGAACACTTGAGAAACGTGAGATTGGATGACTGTGTATGATGAGTCTTTTCCCTAGAGAAGACTGATTCTCCACCTCTCAGCAGCCGTTACCTGTGGCTCTTTGTCTATGTGTGGGACCTTGTGAAATTTCTCTCGTTGGTTGGTGGCATGTTCAACGGTGTGTGGTCATTATGCAGGTCTTTGGGCTTGTGTATTATGGAGAGTTTATGGGTCCGCATCCTTGTCATATCTAGAAGACACTTATGACAAAGGTCCTGGTCCTCTGCGATCTTACAGTCGTCCTACCTCCCAACAATGATCTGTACTGTTGGGTTTAAACCATAGATATTTTCCCACGTCTCTTATCTCTGCACTTTGGCCAGTTGTCATGCTCTGATATTCTCCATCTGCTACAAGAAGAAGCTTGTTTGATTAGGGGTAAGAGCTACACTAACTGGTGACTCTAAAGATAAGAATTTAGAATTCAATTAGAATCTACAATGATTTAGGAAATGGTCAGTAGGTTTTTCTCTAGTGTCTATGATCTCTCCACCCACTGGACTACACTACACTGGATTACATCACACTAGGATTATACTACCAGGCATGAGTCCTTCTTATTGAGAAAGTTTCAAGTCCAGTTAGCTGTTGGTCACTCCCAACATATAAGTGCTACTGTTGCACCCCTGGAGATATCCTGCTAGGCAGGTCATTTCTGCAGTCTGCAGGCTTCACAGTTGGGTAATACTAGTGATTCTTTATCTTCCTTGGAAGCTTGCACAGCACCTTCCTATACTATGAGAACTAACCCACAGGGAGGAGGCTTT
The DNA here is from genome assembly GCA_009823505.1 of Rhizomys pruinosus. Classification (NCBI taxonomy): domain Eukaryota; kingdom Metazoa; phylum Chordata; class Mammalia; order Rodentia; family Spalacidae; genus Rhizomys; species Rhizomys pruinosus. The sequence goes on along the minus strand of VZQC01012471.1, from coordinate 1,322,821 downwards.
CAGGCCAGTTTCATACAAATTCTTCAAGTCCTGTGTCTTGAAGGTGTGGTATTTCAGTAATAGGGTCTTACATTCAAGTTTGGAAAGTCAACTAATGGTAATTGTAACCACCCATACTGTTTGGGGAGATCTCTTGGAGTGCACTAACTAATAATTTAAAGTGAGGTTTCCTTTGCCGGCACTGAGGTTTATGTTATTCTATGGCTCCTGGAGGCAGTGTTATCACCCCCATGTGGCATAGCTCAATTATATATAAATATACATATGTATCCAATATATATATGGAATTTTAAGTAAGTCTGTAAAATAAAGTTTCTCTATGGCTTTTTTCAAAAATCATTAGTGTTATGTGTCTCTCCTTCTATAGTGCCCTCCTTCCAACCACCCCAGTTACCCTCTCTTTTCTTCTTTTCTATTCTTTCATAGCAACTGTGTCCTCCTACCCCCACCCCATGCCCCTTTAAAGCTCCTTCCCCCACCTCTGTCACTTTCTCCTTTCCTGGTTTCTGTGGTTACTCTAGGTTACACACTCAAAGATTAAGAGCTAGGCCAACAAACAGGAAAGAACATGGGGCATCTATCTTTCTGGGTCTGGGTTATCTCACTCTGAATAGCTTTCAGCTCCATCCTGTGAATTTCATGATTTTATTTTCTGTATCGTAGAAGTAGAATTCAGTTGTGTATATGTAGCACATTTTTTCTATTCATTCATCAGTTGATGGACATCTGTACTACTTCTGTTTCCTAGCTCTTATACAAAGAGCAGTGAATGTGGCCATGCAACTATCTCGATAGACTTAAACAAGGTCACTGAGATATCCCAAATGGAGTTTACAGCTCGGTTCATAGGCAGATCGTGTGACTAGCAATCCTCTTTCCTTCTAGATAAAACTTTCCACCTTGGAGGCAAGTTGGGTTGTAAAGAGGGGAACAGTTATAAGGGAGCAAGATAGGCTCCATTTTGTGGTAACACACAAATTTCTGAGAAAAGCCCCCCAGATTCATGGAAAAAAACACAGACATAATATCTCAATAGAGCAGGGGGAGGGACCAAAGGTTAAAAAAGTCTGTTGCTTGAAAATATCTAACAGGAAAAGACCAAAGGTTAAAAAAAAAAAAAAACAAAAAACTGTTCTTCAGCTAGGTTTGCTCAGTGAGTAAAATCTCCCCGAATGGTGCCACCAAAGCCGACCTATCAGTTAAAAAACATATCATGCTTCCTCCAGTCATATGAATCAATTAACAATATACCTAAAACTGGAGAATTCCCATCTTGCCATTTTCCCTTTAAAAACTCCGAATTCCCCTAGACCAGGGCTGCTCTTTCTTCTCTGCTTGCATAGGACAGGATTGAAGCCCAAGCTCGAGCTTGAATAAAAACTCTTTGTAATTGCATCAGAAGCCATTGTGTCCTTGGTCTTTCTGGGGCCTCTGTGATCTGGGCATAACCAGGAAAAGTTTTAAAGGAAAGTAACTACATGGGATTGGTTTTGAATTGAGATGGAGAAGTATTCCACGCTTCCGAAAAATTCTTTAAACTCAGGAAGTAAATAAAATAGCTTTAGGAAGTCCCTAAAATTGACCAGGCCTCTTCTTCTCTAAACATGTGTCACCCTAAGGGGTGCTGGGAGATACTCTCAGACCAGCCATCTGCCTGGAAGAAACAGAAACCAGTCCAGCTTCCTAGAAGCTCAGACCAGCTGAGCTATCTGGAAAGGACACTCCAACCATTGAGCTGCCTGAAGGTTGTAAGTGCAGCTCCAGGTTTCCTGATTTTGGTGCTGAGCTTTCTTTGAGTATTTCTGCTCTTCAAAGTAAACCCAAATGTAACTCACTGGTTTAACAAGTTGAATTTTGGCAGTATCCTTACTTTAGGCTATTGCTGGCTTCCTGTCTGGGGTGAGTAGATACTTTCTTACATTTCCTCAGGAATAATGTCACACAACCAATCTATTTTTTCTTCCTGAGAATTCTCCATACTGGTCCTGTTCAAGATGAAAAATTTTTTTTTTTTTGATTGTTTCTGTGTTTTTGAGCTAATGGCTAGGACCTCAAATGTTACACTCCTTTGTACTTTTCTTAACAATTTTCTTAGGTTGTTTCTGTCATGTATTTTTGTTCATAAGTGATGAGAAAGTTAACAATGTAATATATACAGACAGATCACATAGCGAAATGAAACTAAGTTTTGTATGTTTGAGTTTGAAAGTAAATCTTGATCGAATCACCCCCCCCTCCAAAATGGCAAATTGTTCAACATGAAGAACAGACTTCTTTCATGTGACAGGATCTCAATAGTAATTGAAAAATATAGCATAATGTTAGGTATTATTTTTGTGTGGTCTCGAATGATTAGGCCCCAAGGATATCAGGATTTTGTCCCCAGTTTGGGGTGCTGTTTTTTGGGAGGATCTAGAATGGTTGGCCTGCTGGAAGAACACATGTCACGGGCGGCTCAGCTTCAGACTCGAAGGAGCGATGCGGGAGATCTTTAATCGCGCACTTCACACCCCCACGCCACCTCCCCACGATCCGTTCGAGCGATCTATGCTCTCTTTGACTACTGGCACCTAATGTAAAGGCCGAGGAGCGGAATAGAGCAGCTCAAGAAGATAGAAGAATGTAGAAGCTCCTCGTACTGCAGTAGTACAGCTGAGAAGGAGCTGTCAATTGATATCATGGCCCCAGCCACCTCCTGTCCACCGTGCCTCCCTTCCATGATGGACTCTTATTCCCTTGTAAACCATGAACCTCCAGCCATGACTACATAAGCTCTTCCTTTCATAAGTTCTCTTTGTCATGGTGTTTTAATCACAGCAACGAAAAGTACTAATACAGATGTTCTAAAGCTTTCTAAGGTCATTTAACGACCTCAGATATCATATATAGAATATAGTGATGACCAATACCACACTGTGGGGTTTGAGTAAATTCATTTAAGGCGCAGGCTTACTACTTTAAACCACACCTCCATTATTTATTTAAATATAAATCTGATTCTTAGACAAGTCACACCAATTTTGTTTTGTTCTTACTAAATAGCCACTGGGATCATTTATCAGAGGGGCCTTGTCCAGATTGTTGGGATGAAAAAGAAATTACATAAATGTTTTTTCTTTCTGTTTGAATATATAAGCTTTGTCCAATTTCAATAAAAATACACATTTTAAAATGTCATAACTCATGTGGAGAGATGGCTGTTAGGCCCGAAGGCTTGGGAGAAAAGACAAGATGGCACAGGTCAGAAGGTCCCCTGGCCCTTCTTTTCCAGCCAGAAGCCAGTGCTTGTGAAAACCCCACAAAAGTAGTGGATAGAGACATCACCTAGCTTCAGATTCCAAAGTGACCACCAGGCCCTAAAGTCCACCCACAGACCTCTACGTGGCCTAACTAAGACACATATTTCTATACCCTGCTAAACATGTCACCATCTCCCCTCCCTTGCCCTATAAAACCCCCAACCCTAGCCCAAGCATGTGACTCCCCTGACCCCTTTACCCCAAGTCTAGTGGATGCCCCCGAGAGTTGCATTTCTGGCTTTTTTTTTTTCTCTTTTATTTGGTTTAATTTGTCTTTAATTGTGCACTGGCAAAGGCCTTACAATGGCTAGCACTTGCTCTCTGGTAGAGGACCCGATAACACATGTTGAGTTGTCACACATTGCCTGTTGGTTGATCTGATGCCTTCTGCAAGCTCTGTAAGTACCATGTACATATCTGTAACACATCCCATAACTACATACATGAACATTAATAAAAAATGCTTCTTTAAAAGAGCCATGACTAAAATATAGATGATCGACTGTATCATTATCTTTCTGAATTGATATGATATATATTTTATGCATACAATATTATGATGAAATAATCATTATAATAAATGAAGGCTGGGCCAGAGAAATAGCCTATGGTTAAGAGACCGATTGCTTTGCGGGACCTGGGGTTTGTATCCCAGCACCCACATGGCTGTGTAAGTACGTTTGAAACTCCACAATCCCAGGAGAATTCCAGTTCCAGGGGAATGGCGACCTCTTCTGACCCCTCCCACGGCATTGCAACGACAGGGGCAACAACAAAACCTACAATGCCAGACAGGAACACTCATACACATACAAAATAAATCAAAATAAAAAAAAAAGGCTAACTGGGATGCTGCTTTTTTTCTAGCAATTTCAAATGAAATAAGGTCTTGCTTCAGCTAAGTTACTAATGCTATAATAATATGTCATAGAATCAATAACTACTTTATTATTCAAAGTGCATATAGTGATAAAATGGACCCCCCTCTGAAATAAATTCAGTGTCTTGTCACAATACACTACAATTTTACAATATTGCTAATGTGCACAAAGCATTCAAATGTGGAATCCTGGCACATCAGAGATTTATGACAGATGTGCGGAGTAGATGAATCCAGGTTAAGCTTTTATGTCATTTGAGTTCAGGTCAAAAAGAAAATCAATACAATACATTTTGTCTTCCCCCCACAGTTTCCCTTTTAAAAAGGAAAACCCATGGAAAAAAAAAATCTTTTCTAGGCTTAGTGGTAGAGATGTAGAACAAGAGTCACAAGAAACAATGAGTGGAAATGAATTGCAAGGAAGCAAGTGATAGTTAGTTGATTTTCTTCTTATAAAAATATTATATTCATATTTATGATGTATATGAGTGCTTTGCCTGCATGTGAGTGGGCATGTATCATGCAATACCATGGAGGCCAGAAGAGGGATTCAGATCCCCTGGAACTAGAAGTTAAGCAGTTGTAGCCGGAACCAAGCTGGGCTAGGAATCAAAGCAAGAGCGCAAACACAACTGTTTCTTAACGCTGAGCCATCTCTCTAGCCCTGATCTTAATTTCAAACATACATTGACTTGGGACCAGTTAGCTGCATGTTTTTCCTGTTGTGATCCTTACCTTTTTTTTTTTTTTTTTTTTTTTTTTTTGTAGTACGTGGAGTTTGGAAATAGCATATTATGAACTAACTCTGAGTTCTTATACATCTCCAATTTTGGCTTGTTGATTTTATAACATAGATATACTCAACAAAGGGGCTGGAGAGATGGCCTAGCGGTTAAGAGTGCCGACCGCTCTTACAGAGGACCCGGGTTTGATCCCCAGAACCCACATGGCGGCCGAGAACCGTCTGAAACTCCAATTACAGGAGAACTCCAGTTCCAGGGGAATCCAACACCCTCTTCTGACCTCCGCGGCATTGCACGACACGGGTGCACAAAATTGCATGCAGACAGTACATTTATACACATACAGAAAGAAATAAAATTAATTAAAAAAAAACAAAAAAAAACACACACAAAAAACAAATGTGATCAATAGAGAAAATTGGTATCAGAGAAAGTGGTAACTGAACTGGCCATCATGGGGTAGAGCTTGATGCACAATTCCAGTGGAGTTCCAAAACCAAAATGCAAGTAGCCATGTAGACTATGGATACTGTGTTCATGAGGTTTCAGATGGGAACAAGGACACTATTGGGAACTGGGCCAGGCACCATTTATATTACATCCTATGAAAAAATATTATTAACACTTTATCTAAGGCCTAGAAATTTAAGTGAAGATAAATTCAAAGGCAATGCAATAATTCACTGGGCAAAAGGAATTTTAAAATGATAAATAACTCATGCTATTGCATGACTGCTTCAGGCCAAGTTTATAGTCAGTCACAAAAAAATGTGGCCTATACAGTTTGACCAGAAAAGAATCACTTTTAAAGATGCAAAGAGACCTGTGGTGTTTAATATTTATGGTCAGCGTAACAGGATGCAGACTCAGGGGCTCCGCCCGAGTTCTCTCAGGGAGTTTGGAGTCATTGAGATGGGAAGACTTACATTAAAGGTGGCACCATTCTGTGGGTTGGATCCTATACAAAATAAAAAGAAGTGAGTGGAGCCCCAGCATTCATTTCTCTCAGCTTCCTGACTGTGGATTCAGTGTGACTGGCCACCTCAAGCCCCTGCCACCAGGACCTCCGCCCTAGGATGCACCGTCTCAAATTGTGAGTCTTAATTCCTCAACTTGCTTGTGATGAGTATTTTGTCACAAGAAAGAAAAAAGTAGCTGACCTTTGTTTTAAAACATTATCACCTTTAAAAGAAGGCCAAAGAGTAACATTTGAATAATAGGAAGGGTACCTCGAAGGCATTTCAGGATTGGTTAAGACTCCACCCACTGAAGGTAGGGGATTTAAAACTACCAACTTATTTGAAAGATTTTTTTTTATGTGAACAGCCCTGAAGTGCTCTATTCACAAATCACTGCCCAGTGAAGTATTTTCCCAGTTTCAGCCACCCAGGCATTCAGAGGTTATGGTCCAAGGGGGCCCAGTAACAGTTTAGGCTGGCATCAGGTATTGGAGATAGTTTAACAGGAATATGGAATACAATTATGACATCATAGAGACTTCTATGACATTCCAGAGCAAATTCTAGGGGTCTAGATAATGTAATGGATTTAAAGAATTCCTGTAGGGAGGCCTTGAGAAATCTGTGTGTAAAGCAGTAAGAGCAAAAGTTAGGTTACAATGGAAAACCCAAGATCTTGGAGATGCTGCAAACATAGAATATCTACCAAGAAAAGCTACAGACACTGAGTGGAGAGAGAGAGAGAGAGAGAGAGAGAGAGAGAGAGAGAGAGAATGCCCATATACCCAAGCTCACAGGAAATACATCAAGACACATGTTCACTGGATGCCGGACAAGGAGCTACACTATTTAATGTTTGCCCTGCTATTTCAGGTTTCAGTCTTGCATTGTTCCTTTCCTTCCCTTCTATGTCTATTTTCCCTCCCTTATGGTATGAAAATATTTACTGTATTGCACTGCATATTAGAAGTATGTAACTCTCCTTTTAATTTTATTGGGGCTTACAGCTAAATGATTGTCTGGCCCATAAAGATTCTGGACAGGGAACTCAATGTTGGACTGTGAATGCTATAGCCTTGAAGTTAGACTAAGCACATTTGCATTATAAGATGATCACAAGCTTTGGAGAATCAATAGTAAAGTATTATTGTTTGAATCTGAAAGGTCTCCTACAGCTTCATATTTTAAACACTTGTTGGCCAGATAGTGGTATTAGGGTTATATATAGAAAGACTGTGGAATTTAGAAAGTTGGACTTAGCTAGCAAAATGAGGTCACTTGATGGAGGCCTTTGAAGGTTTTATGTGGTCCTTCGTTCCTACTTTCCTGTCTGCTTTGATGTGAACAACTGTCCTTTGCCAAATGTTTCTGTCACCAAAACATAATTTGCTCTTCTCAAATGCATGTTTAGCATGGACTGTCCTCGGAAAGATTAACCATAGGCATCAAATGACTTCTTCCCAAGTTTAGCTGCACCTGCTTGCTTGGGGAATTTGTAACTCGCTTTGCCTTTAGAGACTGAGGGAGGAGGGGACTGCACAGCCCGTGAGCCTCCCAGAAGGAGCTTTAGCTTTTAGCAACAGCGCGGGTTGAAGTTGTGAACAAAATCCTGTGAAATCCTTCCTCCTGTTGAGTTGTAGGTTATATGTTTGGTCATAGTGATGTAAAAGTAATGTATATATTAGTTACTTTCCTGTTGCTGTGAAAAAAAGAGTCACAACTAAGGTAACTTATAGAAGGGAGAGTTTAATGGGCTTATGGTTCCAGAGGGATAAGAGTCTATGATGGCAGGGAGGCATAGCAGCAAGCAGCCAGAACAGAGTGCTGATCACAGCCATCTTCAAGCAGAAGCAGGAAGCACAGAGAAGAAGAGAAACTGGAAATAGGACGTTGGAGCAAACTCTTAAAGCCCATCCCAGTGATGTGCTTCCTCCAGTCTGGTCATACTTCTTAAATGTTCCATGACCATATCATAAGGCAAAATACATTTAGCCCAGCTTCAAAAGTTCCCATAGTTTTTAACAGTCTCAACACTATCCAAAAGTCCAAAGTCCAAGTTGTTTTCCAAGACATATTATTTAATCAATAATTATTATTAAGAAATATAGCTGAAATACAGATTTTAAAATTTGAATCACTCAGTATTTTTAACATATTACGGTAGTTTGCTATTTTAAGGTAATACTGCCTTACATTTCAGCATGTTTCATACCTTAGATTTTATTGGATTTACTTGCTGAAATCTCCACAGAGTTGAATCCACATCTAATACTCAGAATGAACTTTAAATGACAACACTGAGCTCGGGGAAACCAGCAATGCCCACACAGTTTGGACAGGGATTTTTCCATGATAATGGCAATTGAAAGTGTAGGGCTGCTGGATGGATGAGACTCGCAATTTAGATAAGGTGTCTCCAGCAGCAGCACCTCCTGTAAAGGATCAGAGCCCACTGTAAAGCTCAAGGAAACATTTGGATTTTGTTGCTTCTATTGTTTTACCAAAGTTATCACCAAATATGTCATGTATACTAAAATATTCTAAACTTAAAAAGCAATTCATCTCATAATATGAAACCCTCATAGAAGATTTTTTTCTTGTGGTTTTCTTTCAGAATTTTTAGATATTTTATTTCATTCTTTTTTTTTTTTTTTTTTTTTTTTTTTTTTTTTTTNTAATCAGTCCTCTATTCTTATATACACGTGTAACAATGTTTACATGTAAATTTATGAAAAATTATTTTACTTTTAATTGCATTTATTGAAAAAAACCTGTGTTTCATTTTTAAAGGTAGTAATTACAATTTAGAAAGTTTAAGTCAAGCTCTATATATCATTCTTTCTGTCAGGGTGTTTTGGTATATCTTTTTTTTCTTTTGACCCAAGTATCAATCCTTGAAAAATCTTTAACATCTTTATATATTAAAAGCACAGTATTTTTTTTTTCTTTTTGGTTTTTTCGAGACAGGGTCTCCCTGTAGCCCCAGCTGTCCTAGAACTCACATTGTAGACCAGGCTGGCCTTGAACTCACAAAGATCCGCCTGCCTCTGCCTCCCAAGAAAAGCACAGTATTTTCTCTTTACTTACAGATTTGAACGGATGGTTAGTACTCATTGTCAGTTTGACTGGATTTAGAATTATCAAGGAGACACATCTACAGAATGTCTGTTAGGGCACTTCCAGACAGGTTTAGTCCAAGGAGGGAAGACACATCCTGAGTGTGTGCAGTACAATTCCAGGGACTGGATCCTGAACTGAAAGAAAAAAGGACAAAAAAGAGACAGTAAGCTGAATACCAACAGGCTGCATCCTCGGCTTCTACCAGGCACTTTACATTCTTGCTGCCATGCATCCCCGCCATAATTAACTCTATCCCTTCCAACCCTGTGTCAAAATAAACTCTTCCTTCTTTAAATTGCTTTTATTGAGCTTCTTTCCCCACAGCAATGAGAAAATAGAACTAATATACAACATTTTTTTTTTTTTTACCAAAGAGTGAGCTATCACTGTGATGAACCTGGTCCTTTAGTTAATAGGTCTTTGGCACAAGCTTGTGGGAGGAGTGTGGAAGGGTCTGGGGCCATGGGCTGGAGAAATCCTAGAGTGCCAGAAGCAGAGAATGATTATTATTATGTAAGTATTTAGAACAGGATGCCCAGAGAAATGTGGACAGTAGAGGTACCGCTCATGGGATTTCAAAGAAGAACAAGGATTCCAGCTTGTCCAGGCCATTTGTGTTACATTCTGGCAAATAACCTGTCTGCATTCTGCCCATGTCCTGAAACTTGAGTGAGGCTTAATTCAAAAGGAACAAATCAAGCTTTTTGACAGAGAAAATTTCAAGAGAGTAAAGCATCAAGTTCACTCCCTGCTCCTAGCTAGATAAACAGTAAAAACAGAAAGATACAAACAATATTCCATTTCATGAGGACCCAAACCTGAGTGAATTTATGTCATGTATGAGAAGAGTGGGAGAGAGCATCTGCAACTGTGAAGATCAATGCCGCTAAAGAGAAACTTCATACTCTGCACTGGGACAATGGCAAAGGTACCTGGAGGACAAGACCTTACCTATCAAATGCAAACTCATCTGAAAGCCTATGACGAGGTTTCATACTTGAAAATAACCTTCTAAAGAAGTATTTCTGCAGATTTAGCCACCAAGGAACCCAGAAGCCACTGCATCTGGAAGGGAACCAGACTATATTTCAAGTGTCAGCAAAATGTAAGAGCATCATGCCTGTTTAGCATCCACTAAAATGAGAGAGTTTCAGGGTCATAGAGGTTTGTACCAAGGTTTCAGAAAGCTACTTTGGCCAGGCAGCTGTGGAGGGCTGTGAAGCTCTGAAGGTGAAGCCTAAGTTGTAATATAAACTAAAGGGTGTTGTATATTCCAGGAGTATGGGATGCCCCAAAAGAGAAGTTGCATACACAGAGTGGAGCCAGCTCAAGACAGAAGCTAAATGTGGTACAGATGGCAGAACAGGCAGGGTGCAGCAGCTCAGGGTCCCTGGGTCCATATGATTGCATCATGATTCCCAGATGTTGGATACAGAGCTATAAGAAGTGGGGTGTGGGCTGGAGAGATGGCCTAGCGGTTAAGAGCTCTGACTGACCGCTCTTGCAGAGGACCCTGGTTCGATCCCCAGCACCCACATGGCGATTGAGAACCGTCTTTGATGGTTCCAGGAGAATCCGACACCCTCTTCAGACCGTGCATTGCAGGACACGGGTGCACAAACCTACATGCAGACAGTACATTCATACACACAAAAAAATAAATAAAATAAATAAAGAAGTGGGGTTTGGTGTGCTGGATTTTAGACTTACTTTGGCTTAAGTCTTTGCTTTGCTAATGTTGCCAGGCTGTGCCCTGATCTCCCTTTGAGAATAGGAATGTTTACTATTTCCTGTTATATACCAGAAGTATATAACTATTTTGTTGTTATTTCTACTGTTAATTTTACAGGTGTGCATAGTTAGATTCCCAGTGTCTCAGTAGAAATTCTGAATTTAGACTAGTAAATGTTGATACTGTAAAGATTTGGGGGCCTTTTAGGAATGGAACTAATACAGCTTTCATTATAGGAGGACTGTGAGACTGTAGAAGCTAGAGGTGGGATGTTACAGTTTATTTTTTTATTTTTTCATCTTTTTTGAGGCAGGGTCTCCCCATAGCCCCAGCTGTCCTGGAACTCTGTAGACCAGGCTGGCCTTGAACTCACAAAGATCCACCTGCCTCTGCCTCCCAAGTGCTAGGATTAAAGGCGTGCGCCACAAGGCCGGGCTGGGATGTTACAGTTTAAAGTGATGTGTTCAGGTGCCAAGTTGACAAGGGGTAGAGTGATGGTGGCTGCTCCTTGTAACTCTTCCCTAAACTTCACTGGGTTTAGAATCATCTAGGAGATATACTCTGACAATGTCTTTGAGGGTGTTTCCAGAGTGGTTTAAATAAGGGTAGAAGCTTCACCCTGAATATGAGCGTCAGCATCCAATGGGCTTGCCTCTAAGAACGAATAGAAAGGAGAAAAGAAGAGGGTGGTCAGGCATAATGGCACACAACTTTAATCCCAGCATTTTGGAAACAGAGGCAAGTCGATCTGGCTTGATTTTATATAGTGAGTTTAAGACCAGCTGGAGCTACAGGGTGACCCTGTGTCCAAAAATTAAAGGGAAGATAAAAATCAGAGGGACATTTGAGTTCCAGCATTCCTGACTCTGCTTCCTGAGAGCCAATGAGATGAGACCAGCCAATCATGCTCCGCGATGAGACCAGCCAATCATGCTCCTGCTGCCCTGCATTCCCATCCAAAGTGGAATATATTTGCTCAACCATTAAGCCACGATGAACTCTTCCCTTCTTCTGGTGCTTTCATCGGGTATTTTGTCACAACAATGAGAAAATAACCTACTTCCATTTAAAAATTTTTCAGTTCCTATTGGCATATAACAATTGCTCATATTTAGGAGGCATCAAGGGATATTTTGATTCATACATATGATAATGATCAAGTAAATGGAATTTGTATTTCTTTATAATGAGAACATTATAAATCTAGAAGTTATTCTTCCTAATTGTGTTATCCACCGCTCCCAATATCTTCATTTCTTACTTTCTTTAGCTTCTGGTGACCACTACTCTCAGAATCTGAATTTAAGTTTTGAAATCGCAACTTTGAGTTAGAACATGTATGCTAGCTGGGCGTGGTGGCTCATGCCTTTAATCCTAGCACTTGGGAGGCAGAGGCAGGTGGATCTTTGTGAGTTCAAGGCCAGTCTGGTCTACAGAGCAAATTCCAGGACAGCTGGGGCTACAGGGAGACCCTGTCTTGAAAAGACAACAACAATAACAACAACAACAACAACAACAAAAAGAGTATTCAGGACTGAAAGATTATTGGTGGACTGATTGACACCAATATCAATGGACAGAAAAAAAAAAAACATGTATGCTGCACTTGTTTCTACGCCTGGTTTATGCTGCATTGGGTAATGTCTTCCAGGTCCACGCTTGTTTATGTTTAAATATTTTATGTAACAAACATGTTCCTAAAGGAGTTTAAAACAGGCCATCTTGAAATACAGTAAATAAACAGGCATGTTGATTATTTCAAGCTCAAATGTCAGAACAGGGCATTTGGCTTTCCTTTCCCTGTAGGCACCACCATGAAAAGGATTCTCTTGGAAGGGATGCCTTTCACATGTCAAGGATAGGAAATAGTCTTGACCACTAGAGAATGGTCACTGTGGCTGTAAAGAATGAAAATAAATCAGTTCTGATGAAGTAATGCTTCAGTTCTTTTCCACATCCTCTTAGCAACATTTTAGTATTTTCTTTTAAAAATTTTTTTATTATTATTAATTTTATTTATTTCTTTACATGTATGAATGTACTGTCTGCATGCAAGTGTGTGCACCCGTGTCGTGCAATGCCGTGGAGGTCAGAAGAGGGTCTCAGATTCCCCTGGAACTGGAGTTCTCCTGGAATTGGAGTTTCAGACAGTTCTCGGCCGCCATGTGGGTGCTGGGGATCGAACCCGGGTCCTCTGTAAGAGCAGTCGGCGCTCTTAACCGCTAGGCCATCTCTCCAGCCCCCATTTTAGTATTTTCTATCCCACTCTGGATAGTTATTTGTTCTGTCATCTCTTCAAGATTTTATTATGTTTTTTTTNATACATTCCCATGAAATATCATCTAGAAAATAAAAGAATAAAGGCAACCACGTGCACACACACACACAGGCACACACACACATGCACACAGGCACACGTGCATGTGCATGTATGTGCATAGCCCAGAATGCATTTCAAAAGAAATAACTATGATATTAATTATACATACAAACACCACGTGATCATGACCTTCAATCCATTCTTCAGTAGCCAAAATGAAATTTTCAATAAATAAGTCCATGACTACACTCTGTTGTTTAAATACTCCTCCCACAATAACTGACAGAAGAATTAGAAAAAAGTCAATGAAGACTGATGTGCTGGGCAGGGGTTGGGTAAGTAGGGTAGGTTCTTGAGAAACCAAAGAAAACACAGGGAGGTGATGTAGCAAACACATAATTTGTTGACGCTTCTCACCAGGAAAGCTAGACAAGGTCTTGTGTCCCATGGAGGGACAAGCAGATAGATGGCAAATCCGGATGGCAGATCTCACCAAGAATCAAGTGTTGCCACCTCTTCAGTTCTGCCACAGTACAGTGGTAGTCAGTGGACCAAGAGCTCCTTTCTCACTTGATGCTGCCCATTGCCACAGGGAGGCATTTTAAAGGTTATACTGCCTCAATGGTGGCATTAGCGTATCTTGCTCTGTTCAAGGAATAGATGAGTTCATGTGCAGGGAGGCAGATCCTCTTCTTTTTTTTTTTATTATTTTATGTGTATGAGTGTACTGTCTGTATGTAAGTAGGTGCACCCGTGTCATGCAATGCTGTGGAGATCAGAAGAGGGTGTTGGATTCCCCTGGAACTGGAGTTAAAGATGGTTCTTAGCTGCCATGTGGGTGCTGGGAATCGAACCTGGGTCCTCCGCAAGAGCAGTCAGTGCTCTTAACCGCTGAGCCATCTCTCCAGCCCATCTTCTAAATAACACCAGTTTGCACCAGTTTGTAGCATGTATTGAAAAGAGTGGTCTCCAGAAGGCCCTCATCCAAATGCCCTGTCTCTCCTACTTTCACTATGCCCTTGACTTGGCAAGTCTTGTAAACAGCTGTAGGCATTTATGGTCTGTAGCACTTGATACGGATACTCTATTTCTTCTCAGAGATGACACAACTTGACCTAATTGACATTGACAGAACTCTGTCCTACACAGGCAACCCCACATTATATTAAAGTAGGTCATAACATTTATCAAGATAGAGCTTAAGCAAACCTCAATAAATTTAAATCATTCAAGAAGCCTGTTTTTCAAAATAATTTCAATTGATATTCTCTAAAGCAATCTTGAGTAAAAGAGCAAAAGCCATTTGCTACTTTATTTCAAGTATACTACAAGACTATAGTAACCCTAATAATACGGCATCATGATAAAAATAGGCATGTAGACCACAATAGAGAAAACATAAATACATTTACAGCCAGTTGATTTTTTTTGAGACACAGTCTCACGATGTATCCCTAGATGGCCCAGAACTCACTATGTAGACCAGGCTGACCTCAAACCTGCAGAGATATGCATGTTTCTGCCTCATGAATGCTGGAATTTATGATACAGACCACCACATGTGGCCAAACCAACTGATTTTTGTCAAGGATAACAAGAGTACACAAAGGGGGAAAGAATGAACTCTTGATAAATGGTGTTGTGTAAATTAGATATCCACATGCTAAATGTAAGAATGACTTTTATAAAATAGGCATAATCTAATTTTTTTAATTAACCTTGACAAACTCATTGAACCATGTGTTCTTGTGACTGAGACACTTGATCTTGTTTCCTGGGACCCTCAATTTGCTATTCCACACCAAATGATAATGAATGAATGTGGGTGTGCTTCAGAATTAACACATCAAAGCGCTCAAAGACAGCTCATGCATGTTCATTAAAAACATGAAGATTGAGAAAGAGTGCTTGATATTGTGTGGTTGAGATATTCCAGAACTAGCAATGAGAAGGCAAGATTGACTAAGATAAGGGTAAATTCAAGCTTGTGCTTCTGCAATTGAAGGAGAAACTACTTAAATAAAATTATGGATGAGGGCTGACAGGAGGATAGAGTTTCAGGACACAGTTCAGCAGGACAGATCAAGGGCACAGTTCCAAGAGACATCAGGGGCAGAGGGTGTCTGTTAAGTTTGGGTCTACTCTTAAAAACTAAAGTTAAGGCCAGGAGTGGTGCCCACGCCTCTAATCCCAGCACTCGGGAGGCAGAGGCAGGCAGATAGATCTCTGTGAGTTCAAGGCCAGTCTGGTCTATATAGCGAGTTCCAGGATACCTGCAGCTACAGGGAGACCCTGTCTCAAAGATGAAAAACAAACAAAAAAACAAACAAAAAAAACCCTTAAAGAATCAGGCTGTCTTATTTCAGGTATAATTGTAGTGTGGTACAGCAACACTACAGGCAAAGAATGAAACTATATCCGTCTTTCCGCATCAAAATCAACTCAAAATGAATTTAATACTTAAAATGGAAGATCTAAAGTTATAACTATGTTAGAAAAACATAGGAATAAGCTACATTAAATTAATATAGCCAAAGATTTTTTGGATAAGGACTCAAAAGCACAGGCAATAAGAACAGAAAAAGACAAATACAGAACTACATCAATCTAGAAATTTTCTACACAGCAAAGGAAACAATAGTAAGAAAAAAATCACCTAGAAGGTAGAAGAAAAAAATTCAACAGTTGTGCATCTGACAAGTGACGACTATGCAGTATGTAATGCAACCCATTGGGTGGGGGGTGGGGAGTGGGGGGGTCTTTACCCCATGCCCTGGTACCTATGTTTCAGCTGGTCTAAGAAGATCTCAGATCTCAAGACTCACACAACCCTACCTTTTATACCAGCTGGGAGGATAACTCTGTCCCCACAGCCACAAAATCCAATTAAGCCAAAGACAACTGGATTAACGGATTAACTAGATTAAGTCAATCAACAATCAGCCTTGCTGAAGCACCCAACTCCTACCTACCTTCCTGCACTTCAGCTGGTCTCAGGAGATCTCAGATCAGATACCTTTTTTTAAATTAATTAATTAATTAATTTTTTATCAAATCTAGACCCGTGTCCCCCCCATTCCTCCACCCCACCAGAGCTCATGCATTCTGCCAAACATGCTTTTCATCTCTTTCTCAATCTTTCTCAATACTCTCCATGTGGAAGTTTACTGTTTTGAGCAGAAGTTCACTGTTTCAGTCAGTACTTTGATGCAGTCCTTTCTGTTGTTGTTGTTGTTGTTGTTTCCAATATGCATCACTCCCAACTGCTTTGGACAAAAGCTCAAGGGGCTGTGCACAAAAAATACTTACAACTAGGTAATTGGCACTAGCATCCACAGATGAGGGATACCATTTGTTGTTTGTTTTTCTGGGACTGTGTTACTTCACTCAGCATGATGTCCTCTAGTTCCAGACATTTTCCTGCAAAGCTCATGATGTCAGGTCAGTCTTCGGGCTGCCGGGCACAGAAACTCCAGTGGGGAGATGTACCCCATGGTGGTCGCGATCCATTCATCAGTTTGGGGGCATTTGGTTGGTTCCAGCTCCTTGCTATGTGAAGAGGCTGAAAAAAACATGGCTGTGCACTGTATCGCTGTGCGGTGGGGGGGAGTATGGGGGTACATGCCGAGGAGGGGTATGGCTGGGTCGGGTGGGCAAGTTCATTCCAAGTCTTTCCAAGGGTTCTCTCCATTATGCTTTCCATAGTGGCTGTCATGGTTAATCCCATTCACTGCAGTTGATGAGTGTTCCCCTTTTTCCCCA
>VZQC01012471.1:1261490-1297874 GCA_009823505.1 Rhizomys pruinosus | reverse complement strand
ATTTGCATTTTTTAATTATTAAGAGATGTTAAATACTTTTTTTTTTTTTTTTTTGGTCTTTTCGAGACAGCGTCTCCCTGTAGCCCCCAGCTGTTCCGGAACTCACAGTTGTAGCCTAGTGCTGGCCTTGAACTCTTACAAGAGGTCCGCCTGCCTCTGCCCCAAGTGCAGGATTAAAAGGCGTGCACCACCACACCCGGCTAGAGATGTTAATACTTTTTAAGAATTTTCTTTCTCAGTCATCTTTTTTTTCCTACTTGTGTTAAGTTCCTCTGTTCAGTTCTTTTATTCCATCTTTTGAGTGAGTCATTTGTTTTTTTACTTGGTTTTGCAGAGTTTTATATATTCTGGAAGTTTAATGCTCTGTGTCAGAATTGTATCACTGGTGAAGGTTTTCCTCTAACTCGTGTTGTTTTCTCTTCACTTCACTGATTGGTTTTTTTTTTTTGCTGTCGCGTTTTGAGTTTAATGAGAATTTTTTGTTGTTTACAAAACAGTACAGTATATAGAAGTATTCAAAGAGTGAAAACAGAATTTTAAAATTTCAGATTTCTCCATAATTAATGGTTGCTCATGGCAAAAGATGTGTATTTGGCATATGAAATATCTCTTGTAAATGAATATTCAAAACGCTATGTACAAAGTATTTATGAACTCATTGGTAATGCCTTCTTTACGTTATCCTTTCTCAAAAGCGTTATTTTTCTTTTGAGGAGATTTTAAAGAATATTTATATATACTGTGTTGCATATATATATATATTATATATTATTATAATATAAATATATTGTGGTATGCCTTTTACTGTTAATCCTTTCTCAAAAGCATTTGTTTCTTTTAATACAGATTTTAAAAGGAATATTATTTATATGTGTGTTCATAATATATATATATATATATATATATATACATATGAGGTCAGAAGAGGGCGTCTGATTCCCCTGGAACTGGAGTTAAAGATGGTTCTCAGCCACCATGAGGGCGCTGGGGATTGAAACCAGGTCCTCTGCAAAAGTGGTCAGCACTCTTAACCGCTAGACCATCTCTCCAGCCCCAAAATGTTTCAGTTTTAAATCTAATAATTCAGGTACAAATAAAAAAATAATCTAAGGGAATCAGTTCAACTCAAATTCACAGTCATTTTGTCTCCCTACCTAGAGGTAAATCATGGTAAATGACAATCTCCAATATTTGAGTTTCCAGAGATCATCTGTGTACATAAACCACACACACACACACACACACACACACACACAAACACAAAAAGATAAAGAGAGAAATATACTACAGTAATCTGTGAATCTTATACTTTTTTGTATATTATGTTTTGTTAACTTTCTCCATTTTTTTAAAAAATTACTGATTGTTGTGCTATACAGTACTCGTGCACGGAGGACAATATGCACAAGTCACACTGCACGTGCGGAGGCCAGAGGCCTCTTTATGGAGTCTGTTCTCTCCGTCCACCTTTCTGTGGGTACCAGGGATTGAACAAGGTCTTTAGGATTACACAAGTACTCTACTCAGCAAGCCATCTTATCAGGCCTCCATTTATTACATGATTGTCCACATTAAATTTCACACTTATGAAATTATTGTTTAGAGTAGTATTTAGGCTTTGATACTTAATATTTCTAAGTACAATTCCTAGACATGCTAAAACTTTGGTTTGGGTTTTTAATATCTATGTAGAAAAAAATGGTATTCTCTGCTTGTCTTCCCATTTTATATGATCCCTTATCACTTAGGATTTTTGTTTCTTTTGCTTTGTGATTGTGGCAGGAAGTCTCAAGTAACCCAATGATTCTCACATCCTAGTGTTTACAGTCATGAGTTCATCCTATCTCCTTCAGTGTGGACAGGACCTAAGACTGGAATATAAAGAAAAGGGATTACATTATGTGACACCGAAAATGTGAGCTCCACCTTACAAAAGACAAGGACCTTCATGGGCTTTGGTTTACTAAGGAGTCATGTTGACAGAGTATCCCCTAGCCAGCATTGGCCAGGAAACAAGCTATTAATTCAACAAACTTTGGAGCTGAATTCTGCCAATTAACGCCTGAACTTGGGAAGAGTTGGATTCCCCAGGTCAATGCACAAAGGAAAATGTGAAAGACCCAGTTGGTAGTGAGAAATAATAAATCTATGTGCTTCAGCTTTTGGAAATATAACAGTAACTACTACAATGGTTCATTTATAGTTTTATTTTGCTGTGATTAACAAGTGCTCCCTGAATTGTCTACTTACGAGACTATG
Source organism: Rhizomys pruinosus (assembly GCA_009823505.1). NCBI lineage: Eukaryota > Metazoa > Chordata > Mammalia > Rodentia > Spalacidae > Rhizomys > Rhizomys pruinosus. The sequence goes on along the minus strand of VZQC01012471.1, from coordinate 1,295,615 downwards.
GAAAACAAAATATTCAGTTTAAAATATTTTATGAAAATTTAAAAACATTGCTTTTACAATACCAGGAAGCATACTTAACTACTGAGGCATTTCTTCAGCCCCAAATTTCTTAAATAACTTTAGTTTTACTGTAAATACACCGTTTTGAAAAATCTGCCAATTAAATGCTGTAAAATGCTTTAGCAATGACAGTTTTCTTATGATTGCTAGTAACAGCATTTTCACTACTTTTCAATTCAGGAAAAATGAAAAGAAAACATTAGGAGGAAAGTATTAAATTTTTAAGATAAAAAATTACAGGTTCCCAACTCCAGGAACCAGGTAAATGGAAAGGAAGCAGGGAGGTAAAGGAAAAGAGGGAACCTGAGACAGAAGACCAGTAGGAGACAGGGTTACTAAGGGAGGAATGTATAAAATCTCCTCAAGGGAGGTGAGTGGAAGGGTTATAGAAGGAAAGGGGGGGGGGGGAAAAGGAAAAAAGGAGCCAAGAGGTGTGGGGCCATAGGAGAAATGGGGAGACTTTAAATGGAGAAGACATGGAGGTTAAAGGGAGAGAGGAGAGATAAATCATACCTCACTGGGGTAAAAAACCTGAGAGAATCATATTAGTCTAACAATCTATTGACAGATTACACATACAATATCTCTACATGAGTCCCAAGATGAAGGTTGCAGAACAAGAAACAGTACAAGACAGGAGAAACTTCCCTTTGAGTCCTTGGCCAGGTAGTTCAAGAAACTCCCCAAATTACACAGGGTATCACCACAGCCTTTGATTGCCTCCCAGAACCTGAAGGTAAGACCCTATTGCTGAAGACAGGACATACTTTGGAGACTGGATCTGGAGCAATGGAGCTGGATCTGACCTGAGAGCCACCACCCATGAAGTCTAACTCTCATAGCTGTGGGGAGCACTATGCAAGCAACTAAGGGAGAACATCAATCAATGGCCTCAAGACCAAATATCCATGTCAATGACCAGCACAGCACATAGCAGATGACATCAGTGCAGTAGGGGCACTTTTATCTTGGGGAAGTCAATGGGTAACTAATTGGACCTAAAGTTCATTCAGTGGAAGGAAACTCATGTGTGGTATTGTAAACAAAGTCAGATGCACACTACTGGGCAGTTCATAGACCTTAGAGAAATCCCCAAGGCTGACATGTCCCTAGGCTAAGGAAACATCTTACTAACTACAAAAGAGATATCCTTATATTTATAGACAAATATCCCAGACACCACTCAGATAAGATGTTTCTTCTGCACCAGATGAGATTAGTACAGAGTCCCACGACTGGACACACACAGACATGGTCTGTGAATTGTTCATTCCTAGGCAACACATTCAATGCAACCTCTACAGTTAAGCCCCAAACATCATAGAACATGGACTCAAGAAAGTATTAACTACATCTTAACTCTCATTGAGGAAGCTCCCCAATGCAACAGGAAACCAGGAAATCAAAAGGGCCTGAATGGCCAAACCACGAAGAATAAAAGTCTATAGAGTGTGGTTCAATGGACAGAACTATATCAGTTTTACCCACTCAGGGCTCAGGGACCATTGGAGAAGAGGGGGCAGAATGATTGTAAGAGCCAGGGAAGTGGTGCAAGACCAAATGGAATTGGATCCTATAAGCTCCTGGACAGGATGTGGACACTGTTCATATGAACCTACAGCACTGGTATCAACATGAACATGCTGAAGACCCATGCAAACTCAGCAGGACAAAAACCCAGCACAGAACTACATAAATGGGTAGCAGAGCCCAACTTTGGCTGAAGAAATATTGGCAGCTTATGGCAGTCTGGTGAGGAAGAACTGGCCTTCTTTAAGAAAGAGACTCAGGATAGGCTGACTAGAGCTCAGGGTATGAGCTAGCACTGAGGAGTGGGCAGGGAGAGTAGTTCGGCCTAATGGACCCTAGCACATAAATGACAGAATGTGTGAGGGGAGGGGAGAGCTTTGAGAGAGTGCCTAGGGAGAAGCAGGTATAAAGACAATTAGACTAATTGAAAAATTATGTATGAAACACATAAAAATTCAATAACAAAGAAAAAAAATCATATTCTCCATATATTCTGGAAAAGAAAAGCAACGGATGTTCATATTCATTCTTCTTAAGATAATTTAAATACTTTTGTGTTCAGGGATATTCCACCAGAGAAGTGTCAGATACAGGACTCAGCACAGGAGTAGTTAACTGTTCTCTTGATACTCTCAAGAGCTATTTTACTTGATGGAAAGAAAGTAAACCAGAAACAGGACCCTTGTGCGTCACACATAATTGACAGAAAGGGGCTGTGTCACTGGTGCGGTGTCCCTTCTCTTTTTATTCTAGGAAGTACAAGGAATACAGAGATAAGGATGACAGTCCAGTCTCCTCATCGCCTGATGACGACTCAAACAGGTTTGTCTTGTATAGCTTCTGTTTCTGTTTGCTGTTCCAGGTCAATTCCATTTTCTTTTCACAAGAGCCCCAATTCACACAAAAAATTCCAGTCATTCCACTGACATGGAGGTACATTATATTAGTAAGATAGAGAGCATTGATGTTTGCTCAGGTTATTGCCTAAAGTCTTTAAATAGAAATTCAAGGGAAATATTCTAAATCAAAATGAGCAATTTATACATATCTGTATGCCCCAAATCTCTGTTATTTAGTAAGAAAGTAGACCAATGCCATGAACTGCAGCTGAAGTCCTATACACTCCAGACACCCAGCTTGAAATGAGAGGTGGACAATCAATAGGGACAATACTCCACAAAGAAGAAAAGGAAAGTCCTCAGACCTCTGAGGACTTTATAACTGGGAAGCACTTGCACTGTTCAACAGCGATCTCTTATTCGCAGTGCTTGTTATTGTAATACATTGTTACCACACTGAAACCAACATATTCTTTTCTTTTCTTTTTTTTAATTTTATTTATTTCTGTATGTGTATGAATGTATTGTCTGCATGCAGGTCTGTGCACCCATGTTGTGCAATGCCACAGAGGTCAGAAGAGCATGTTGGATTCCCCTGGAACTGGAGTTCTCCTGGAATTGTAGTTTCAGGTGGTTCTCGGCCGCAGTGTGGGTGCTGGGGATCAAACCTGGGTCTTCTGTAAGAGCAGTCGGTGCTCTTAACCGCTAGGCCATCTCTTCAGCCCCCCCCAACATATTATTTTCAATAATAGGGTTAGATATTTTGGTGGTTTGAATGAGTCTCCCCCATAGGGGATTCAGACATTTGTCTCCAGTTGGTGGCACTGTTCTTGGAGGTCTTAGAAGGTGTGGCCATGCTAGAGGAACTGTGTTATTGGGGGCAGGCTTAGTGAGTTTAACTAGTCTTGCAGTCTCCAGTTGCTCTCTCTCTCTCTGCTTCCTGTGCTCATTGTGAGATGTGACCCTCCTCTTGCTGCTCCAGCTCCAGCCACCCATGCCTCCTGCCACAATGGACTCTAATTCTCTGGAACCGTCAATCGTAAGCTCAAATAAACTCTTCCTTTTAAAAGTTCCTTTGGTCATGGTGTTTTACCACAGCAACAGAAAAGTGACTGATACAGTTATTTGGTACCAGGAGTGGGGTGTTGGCTGTGAAGAACCTGACCATGTGGATGTTTGGAGAAATGTGGAAGATTTTGAAACTTTGGGCTAGAAAAGCTGTTGACTACTGTAAGCAGAGCTTAAGGGGCCATTCTAGTAGAAGCCTGGAAGAAAGCATTGCTGCAAAAAATGTAGTTCCAGAGGAAAATAAAGACTTAGGCAGCAACTGGGATATTTTGATAAAGAGTCTGGCAGCAGTTTGCCCACAGCCCAAATGCTTGCCTGATGCTAAGTTGAAAAGCAATGGACTGATGTCTTTGGCGGAGGATATTTCAAGACAGCCTAATGTAGAAATGGTGGCGTGGCTTTTAATGGTGAATATTATACAGATCTACAGTGAAAAAGAGCAAATGGGGCAGAAGGAAATGCAGAATGTACAGTTTGGATCTGAAAAGTACACTAGGAAGATTAAAGGTGTGGCCAAGGCATGTGAAGGAGAGGCTCCCTTTCATAAGGAGACTAAAGTGATTAAGGAGAGGCCTGGAGATTTACAAGTAAACAAAAGAATCAGTACCTTCAGGGCAAGACCACACCCAGCTTCTCCTCCAACAAGTCCAGGGCAGAGAAAAATTGCAAATGTGGTTAAAGTAGGAGAGAGTCCATCCTGAACTTGCAGCCAGATTCGGCAATTTCATTCACGTGGTGCTGGCTTTAGAGGCATGAAGTTTGCAAGAGTGAAGGGGTCATCAGTTCTTCCTCCACAGTTTCAGAGAGCCACAGAGGTCAGGCAGAGTGCAGCAGGGGCATCCCTGAATAAAGAAGGCCCTGATAGGCCATTGCATGAAGCTGTGAATGTGAAGCCTGGTTGGCAGCGGAGACCCCAAGAAGACATTCGAGATGCCAGACCTGTGAGATATTTGCCAAGGAGAGCTGCATACAGGGAGTGGTACCAGCCTAAGAAAGAGATGTATGTTGCAAGCAAAGCTGGAAGAGCTGAGCCATCTAAGCCCTTTGGAAGTCAAGTCCCAGAAGTCGCACATGGAGCTACTGGACTTGGTGTTTGCCCTGCTGGTTTTCGGTCTTGTTTTGGTCCAGTATTTCCTCACTATGCCTCTATTCCTCCCTTTTGGAATGGGAATGTGTATTCGGTTCCACTGTACGTTGGGAGTATGTAATTTGTCTTTTGATTTTACAGGAGCTTACAGTTTAGGAGATTGGCCTAAGTCTCAGAAGAGACTTTGGACTGTAGACTTTTGAATGGCATTGAAACTGGTAAAGACTATGGGGACTTTTAAGGTTGGACTAAATGCATTTTGCATTTTATATGGTCAGGAGCCTATGGGAGCCAGGGAGTGGAATGTGGTGGTTTGAATGAATGTCCCCCATGGCTTTAAGTAGTCAGACATTTATCTCCAGTTGGTGGCACTCTGCTTGGAGGTCTTAGAAGGCGTGACCATGCTAGAGGAAGTACGTTATTGGGGGCAGGCTTAGTGAGTTTAACTAGTCTTTCGGTCTCCAATCACTCTCTCTGCTTCCTGTGCTCATTGTGAGATGTGACCCTCGGCTTGCTGCTCCAGATCCAGCCGCCATGCCTCCCACCACAATGGACTCTAATTCCCTGGAACTGTCAATCATAAGCTCAAATAAACTCTTCCTTTTATAAGTTCCTTTGGTCATGGTGTTTTATCACAACAACAGAAAAGTGACTAATACAGATATTAAGGGTGATAAACAATTTGGATTCTACAGAATAAAGTCCAGATGTTTAAATTAATGTCTTCTAGCTTTTATTTAACTTTAGAATGCTGAATAAATTCTTCTCCAGGCAACAATTTCTATGGCAAAATATATCAATTTATCAGTCTTCACTGATTTATACCATGAAGAAAGCACCCCCAAATCTCAATAGCTTAGCAAAATCCATGAGGACCTCTTGATCAGGTAACTTATGAGTTGCAGGGTGACTGTGACACTCTCCAGGCTAGGGGCCAGGCACATGATGTATACACATCTTCGTTCAGAGATACTACAGATAGCAAACCTAACCACAAAAATCACACTTAAAATTTTTGCTCAGGGGGGACATGTCGTTTCAGTCAGATTCCATTAGCCAGCCTAAGTCACCCAACCCAACGGACTGTAGGTGGAGGAGGGAAAAATGCACACAGTGAAAGGAACAAAAACAATACTGCTCAACAATCACAACATAAACCACAGCAATGCTTGATCATTGTTTTGGCACTTAAAAAATGGTGTTTTGTTCTTTTAAATGGTCTCCTTCGACTTTATCTTGTCACCGTCTAGCACCTTTCACAGTTCAACTTCAATTAACCGCATCTATGCATACTTTCTAAGTGATGCCTCTTTCCAACCTATGTTTTTTCCTTTCTCTGATCTCCTGTTTATCTTCCTGATGCCAAATAACAGCTTGTATCATAGTATATTTATTAATATCTTCATGCCTTGTTTGAACAACAAGGATCCTAACATCGTCTACTGGTTAACACCTATACTATTCACCATAAATACTGGAATGGGCTATGTGGAAATGTTCAATCCATTTTCATTGAATATAGGATTCAAAGAATAAAATACCAGCACGAAAAATACAATTATTCCACTATTTCAAAATTGGTGTCATTTATTTATACAGCACACATTTATTCAATGGATTTGCAGCATGTTGCTTTACATCTAAAGGTGCTCTTATATTACAAAATGATATTATGCAATGAATACTGAGATTTGCAGTGTGGATGAATGGAAAAAGGACAGGATATGAAGCCTTGGCTACTACATGCATATTTACCTTTGGGAAACCAACAACCTTTCTAACTTTTATGAGTAATGTCTACCTAGAAAACATCATATAACATAAACATGACCCTAGGATCCTATTCCACGTTAGGCTCTCCTATATAGTAATTATAATTATTTCCAATATTAATAATTATTGTTATCAATCTTTGTGCATTCTCCATTTGATAATTTGGTAATGTTGAGACTGAATCCAGCTTATAGCTATGAAGTAGAATCAGCTCATTCTCTGCCAGATAAGATTCATAGTGATAGCTTCCTGCCAGGGATCAAACCTACAGAGAAAACTTCATTTTACATAAAAGTCAAGCAAATGGGCTGGAGAGATGGCCTAGCGGTTAAGAGCGCCGACCGCTCTTGCAGAGGACCGGGTTCGATCCCCATGGCGGCCGAGAACTGTCCGAAACTCCAATTCCAGGAGAACTCCAGGGGAATCCGACGCCCTCTTCTGACCTCCGCGGCATTGCACGACACGGGTGCACAGACCTGCATGCAGACAGTACATTCATACACATACAGAAATAAATAAAATAAATAAAAAAAAGACAAGCAAAATCTTTAAGAAAACTAGTTTGTGAAGGTAAAAATAAGGGCAAGCAGTAACAGCTTATACAAAAGCAAGAACATAAAAGAAAAAGAACTGTATGTGTTGTCCTTTTTAAATTTTGTGAATAGCGTGTGGTATATGCACATGATATGTGTGGGCAAGGTGGGAGCATGTGGAGGCCAGATCAGGGTATTGTGATGTCTCAGTCTACCACTCTCCACCTTGTTGTCTCCAGACACAGCCTCTCCTTGAACTAGAAGTCAGCAGTTTGTTTTGGCTGGCTTACCACATTAGATCTGGCTAGCTCTGGTCCTCTCTTTCTCTGTCTCTCCTCTGTCTCTCTCTGCCTCTGTCTCTGTCACTGTCTGTCTCTCTCTCTAGGTGGTGTGTGTGTGTGTGTGTGTGTGTGTGTGTGTGTGTGTGGGTGTAGGTGTAGGGGTAGGGGTAAGGGTTACAATCACAGCCAGCCATGACTGGCTATTTGTTGTTTCTACTGTTAACATGAGTGAGTGCCAAGGAGTAGAACTGAGTTCTTCATGTGTACAGAGGAAGTGTTCTTACCCACTGGGCAATTTCCTCTCTCCAGCCCCTTGACAGAGTTATATAGGAAAAAACCTGAAAAGATTATGAAACGATGAAGTTAACTACTTCAGAGGCTGGAGGGCTGGCTCAGTGATTAAGAGCACTGGTTAAGGGCATCCACATGGCCACTAGCAACCATTCATACAACAGTTACAGGGGGATCCAATGCCTTCGTCTAGAATCCTGCAAGGCATGGTTATGCATGGGTGAACTAATATACATGCAGGCAAGACACAATGTGTATAAATAAAAAACACATTTTTGAAAGGAATTTATATATAATATATTATATATAATTTGTTTTTTGAGTTTTTTTAAATTAATTTTTTATTGATCTTGTGCATTCATACATTTTTTCCAATTCGTTCAGGCTTATTTCCTTCCCCCCCCCCACGCCATACCGATCATGTCATTCCGCCATAAACTACTGTCTGCATCTTTCTCTCAGTTTTTTTTTTTTTTTTTTCATTTTTAGCTATAATTTGTAACCACATGAGTACAAGCATCCTTCATGCAAAACCTATCTGCAGGCTGTGTGTGCCGCAAACACCTTACAGCCCCACCAATCCAGTGGGGGGTGACAGGTTGTTTGTTCAATCAAGTTGATAAATGAGTGTCCAGAACTACATGCTGTATGTTTTCACCATTACACCCCAATCGGAGCCTTACATTCTACCACGCACCCTCTTCCGCAGGTTTGTTGTCCCTAGGCTTAGAAAAGGGGCACAGTGGATGAGAGGTAAAAACAGTCCAGCTCTCTCTGGAGCGTTGACTATGGACTCTGTCATTCTGCTGTTTTCCTCTGGGTGACAGTCTGTACCACAGGAATACCTTTCGATCTACTATGAGAGCAAGCAATTAGGATATATAGGTATTTAGAGCAGCACCAATAGTTATGGTAGGCTTACTTTAGCATGACACAGATGTTGATGTATGTCTAATCCAAATACAGTTTCTTGCTTAAAGATGACAGGGTTTTTATGTTTGCTTATAACATCTAACTTAGAGGATGTTAAGCTTTGGGCATCAGCCATAGGGGTTATTCTCAGGGGAGAGCCATAGCCAATTAGATTTTGGGGATATACAGGCACATGGCCTGCCTCCTGCTGCAACAGATTTGCCAGGCAGGTGAGGTGTAAGCTGGTGCTGACGGAGGGAGACTCTTCTTGACTCAAGGAGACGCATATTTTTTTATTTGTTTAGTGGCGCTTTTGGTAACACTCTCGGGCATGCCAGAGGCCACTGTACACTTGCTATGTGTGGTCTCAGACATCCCTCCCATGTTAACGTCAAGGTTCTTTGGCAGCAGGGTCTGTATTGCCTCTCCTCCGTAGGTTCCCACCATAGCTCTTAGAGGCAAGGAGCCTTACTGTTTGTGGGGGCCTTGGACCCCTGGCCAACAATCCACCCTGTAGAAACATCCATTGCTTGATGTCAAGGCTCCTGTATTAATATATTGTGCCTGAGTGCATAGCGCTAGGACTTTAGTATTATATTTGGTTCTGAACTACGAGAGTAATCCTCCCACAGTTCCCATGTCTAGTAAGGTCAATTTAAAGAAACAGTTTTAACCGAGTTTGTTATAAGAGATTACCTATACAATAGTTGTCTCCATTTACAGTTGGGGAAGCACCTCATCCAATTGTCATATTTCTCCGTTTTCTATGGGTGGGAAGGCAAGGAAGTTCTCATATCAGAACCTTGGTGGCAGCCTAGAAGGTAAGTTTCATTAAGGATATCTATAACTAGTTGTTTCATGTAGGATCCACAGAGGGGTTCATGTTTTTATGGCAATCTGAGGCTTGTTCTTCCTTTGAATGTTTCAGACTGGTCCAGCCTTTCCTTTGCCACTTTTGGTACATCCTACTCAATGCAAACCTGTAACTTTCTTTCTCAGCGTTAAGTTGGTGACGTTTGTCCTGTTGGAACTAAACAAATCTTTTCCCATAGTAAGTTTTAAGTTTGAATTGCAAGGTTTGATGAAAAGGTTTCATGTCTTTCTGTACCCCCCCCTTTTGTTTAGCGTATGAGTCGTCCCAGAAGATAGTTGATTAACATGACTAGAGGGTGGAGCTCAAGCCAAGATTTCATCAAATTCAACCCATGTTGTTTTGGGTGACTATCATATGATTAACTTGGGAAGCAAACTTAATTCAAATTAAGTTAAACATCCTAATAAAAGAGAATGCTACAAGGTGATACTGACAATAGAGGAAATTATAATAGAACATTTGTACTGTGTAGATCCCAAAGTTCTTGTCTCTACTGATTTTGGCTGAAATGGTGAATTGTGAAAGGGGGGATGGGTGGGAGAGGGACACGGGTTATATTCGATTAGCAATTTTAATTGACGTTGAGCTCAGACAAGTAACCCAGTTTCAACACAGACACTGTCTACAGAACACATGGTGTTTTTAGGACTTAAAAAGTAAAAAGTAAAACAATGTGTATATTAAACAACATTGGGTTACAGAATCTTTGATAAAAATGGTAATGCACTGATTAAATGGAGATAATAATTCGCTGTTGCCACAGTTTGCTTTACAGATAAATTATATAGATAGATAGATATAATATTTAGATAGAAATGAGATTAAATTATGATTTACTATAAATCAAAGATATTCTTGAGGAGTTTGAGCGTTGTTCTAGTTTCCTTGCGTTCAAGTGCTGTGACAAACACTGGGAAAACCCCAAAAAAATTAACAAACTTAAGGAAAATGGTTTATTTGGCTTATACCTGTCTGGGATAGGGAGCTCATGGCAGGACTTAGAGGCAGGAGTTGAAGAACAGGCCATGGAGGAGCTGCTTACTGGCTTGTTGCTCTGGCCCATGCTCAGCCTGCTTTCTTATACAAGAACAGGGTCCATCTGCTCAGGGGTGGCAACACCACAGTTGGCTAGGCCCCTCCCACATCACGCAACAATCAAGAAAATAATCCCACAGACATGGCCAAAGTCCATCAATGGAGGAAACTGAAGCTTCCTCAACCCAGGTGTTTCAAGTTGACACCAAAGCTATCCGACATATATAGTGTCACCAAAAGAAATGTTTTCCAACTAAACAAAGTGTGTAAAAAGCCCAATATGGAAGTAGTTATGGAAAATATGTAGACACAATATAGTTCACTCACATTGCTGAGCTGCGTGCTGGAGTTGTGTCTGCCTACTGAGCTCAGTTATTTCCTGCGAAGTGTTTCGAGTCCCTAAAATGCCATAAGAACACTTGGAAGTAAGAGGTATATATTTCTATCTATATATGACAATTTATAATGTCTGATTGATGCTTATAACAGTAAGTCCACATATAATTTTGTAATCTTCTGCAGTATGAAATAAGCATAGTGAAATAGAGAAAAGATGAATTTTCAACTTAAGCCCACAAAAAACTAAACAAAAAGCAAATGATGGAGTTTAGCCAAATACAATGCAGGAGCAGAGGACTTGCAGAGAGCATGCCAAGGCCCAGGGCTCACTGCCAGCACTAGAAAGCAATCAAATGACAAAAAAGCGAAGTCAGAAGTTTTGCTACCCATGGTAGCAACTATCTGCAGTCCCAGTATATGGGGCAAAAAGTGGAGAGAATTGCAAGTTTAAGGCCAACAGGCATGTGTAACACAAAAAAATTTCCTTTTTCACGATTGATATGTCTTCTGTAATTTTGTCAAAGACCAGGACTCGCTATCTCCAAATTAGTAAAGGAATTTTGATTATGCCCCGGGCATGGTGTCACATGGTCTTTAATCCTAGCCTTGGGAGGCAGAACAGCAGATCTCTGTGAGTTAAGGCTAGCCTGGTTTAAGGACATAGCAAATCTCAGACCATACTGGGACTAAAGGGAGACCCTGTCCTCAAAAAAATTTTTTGATTAGTTATTATTATCGTGATCTCATAATTTTCTTCCTTTAGTTACAAGGTCCAAAATTAGATTCTTTTCTTTTTGTTTTTTTTTTTTTTTTTTAATATAAATACTTTTATTGATGCCTTTGGTGTATTTCAGTACATCATTTTTTCAGTTCATTTACACATATTCCCCTTTCCTGTCCCCCACCCACCTCCAGTTTCAGCACATTCTTCTGCCATAACTGTCCTGCATCTTCTCTCAGTCTTTTTAAAGTTTTCCTTCGAAAAGCTTAATTTTGTTGGGTAGAATTTAACTTAGTCCAGATCTGTCTTTGACCCAGTCCCTTAGGTGTTTTAATTGCTTCCATTTGTATTTGCTCCAACAATATGCCTATTTAACACGCACATATGTCCCATCAAAATTATCCTCCGGAAATAAACTGTACGTTTTAATCTCTGAAATATGTTCTAGGAGTTCACATTTTCCTTTCTTTTTTTTTAATAATATAAATAATATTTAGTCACTTATATAAGTATGTAATATATTTTTCCACTCATATACAATTACCTTGTCTGAAAGTAGGTAAATTATATTCTAGGTGACTCATGAAGAGATCGTCCATTATAACATCACAGTTGCATTTCAGATAAGAAAGCAAATATAAATAACATTGATCAGACGCTTCTTTCAATTGGGGGGATTATGGCACTAGCAGCCACAAATTAAGGGGAAACCGTCCCCAGTTTGTTTTGTTTTGGGTTTTTTTTTGGGGGGTGGGCTGTGTTCTACTTTAGCATAAGGGCTTCGAGTTTCCATCCATTGTGACCTGCAAAGTCAGACATAGTCATCTTTCTTTACTGCTGCATAGAATGAACATTGTGTAGAATGACCACATTTTTGTTATCCAGCTCATCAGTTGAGGGGACATTTGGTTGGTTCCGCACTCTTGCTATTGTGAAGAGAGCGGTAATAAACATAGATGGGATGATCAGTGTATAGTTTGCGTAGAATGAGTCTGGTGAGGTATATACTCAGGGGGGTATGGCTCGGGTCTGGTGGAAGGCTCATTTTGTGTCTTTTAAGGGGTTGGCTCCACACTACTTCCTACAGTGGTTTGATACAAATTGACATCCCCACACAGTGGATGAGTGTTCTCACTTCCCACAACTCTCTCTCAGCAATTTGGTCCCTCTTTTTTTTCTTGATCTTAGCAGTCTTATCTGTGAGGGAGATGAATCTTAGATGCGCTTTTAATTTGCATTTTTATTTCTTAATTAATGTTGAACACGTTTTAAGATGCTTCTCAACCCAATTTTATTCCTTCCATCACTGTGTCTGCTCTTGCCAGCTCTTTACACATCTTTTTTGACTGAGTCATTTGTTTTTCTTATCTTCTTTGTTTGTTTTGGTTTAGTAGTTATATATTCTGGGATATTAATGCTCTATAAATGTATCAGTGATGAGCTTTCCGCCTACTCTGTTGGTGTTTCTTTTCACCTTCCCTTGAATTGTTTTGCTTTTCTCTACAGGAACTTTTTGAGTTTAATGAAGTCCCATTTGTCAGCTGTTGAACCTTATTTACTGGTGTGGCTACTGTTTGATTTCAGAAAGATCGATTTCATACTCCTATGTCTTGTAGATGCTACCACATTTTTCCTCGTCTATCACCTTCAGGTTTCAGGTTTCACCTGAGGTGCGTTGATACACTTCGAGTTGATTTTTGTTCAGGTGAGAGGTAGGGGGTTAATTTTTGTTCTTCACGCAGTGGGTGATCCAGTTTTGCCAAGTACCATTTGCTAAATGTGTCCTTTCCTCCAATACTTTTTCTAATGTATGCATATATGGATTGCATGTGGTTAAGTGGGTACCTGTATGTGCAATGCCTGAGGGAGTCAGAAAGGCATCGGATCCCCCCCCTGGAACTGGAGTTACGACAGTTGTTAGCGCCTGGGTGCTGGAATCAATCCGGGTCCTCTGCAAGAACAGCAAGTCTCTTACCACTGAGCCATCTCTCCCAGCCCTCCCATAATCTCTTTTGGCCCCGTGTATTGATATGAGGTGGCTGATTGTATGAACTCAGTTTGGATCTTCAATTTTTTCCATTGGTCAAAGGCTCCATTTTTGTTTCCCGTACCAAGGCTGTCTTTATGATTAATATGCCCTATAGGAAGATCAAGACAGAATGCAGTGTTTACATGGACCTCATCTGTTGACCAAGGGAAGGGAAAACCCTAGTGTGGAACATAAGGGCAGAACTGATGGTTGTTTTGGGCTGCCAAGGAGGAGACCCTTTCAAACATGACATCTTCAGCCTAAAAAAAAAAAATCATAAGCTGAAGATGCGAAAGACCTAGCATCATGTATGATAACGTGTGGCATCATACATGTATCACTTGGAGTGATGAAATTGGAAGGAATAACAAAAACCACAGACAACACAAAAAGACTGCATACAAAGAAACTGACTGAAACATGTGAACTACTGCCCAAAACGTTAAACTTCTCCATCAAGAATTTTGGAGAGAGACTGATAAAAAGAGAAAACATTTTGGCAGAAGCATGAGCCCTGATGGGGTGGGGGGTGGGAGGGGGTAGGGTCTAGATTTGGGGGATTTTGGTGGGTTTGGTGGGTGTTTTTGGTGGTGTTAGTTGGGTTGGTTGGGGTGTGGGATTTTTTATTTGTTTGGGTTTTTTTTTTTTTTTTTTTTGGTTGTTTGTTTTGTGGGTGATTATGTATGAAATGCACAGAGCTTCAATAAAAAACATTGCTTTGGGGAAAAAAATGACATAAGCCCTGTAATATACTTGAAAGTCTGGAGAGGTGATCCCTCCATATTGATTTTTTTGCTCTAGTTGTTTGCTTTGGCTATTCATGTCTTGTTGTTTTTCCATGAATTTAAGGATTTTTTTTCAAGTCTGTGAAGAAACTCCAGGGGTGTTAATTGGGCTTAAGCATTGAATCTGCATTTTAATTGGTAGAATTGCATTTTTCACCTGTATGTAATTTTCTCAATCCATGATACATGGCAGGGTTTTTTTCCATCTTTGTGATGTCATCTTCATCGTCCCTTCTTCAGGGGTTATACAGTCAACATCGCATCCTAAATGGCAGAAGAAATGTAGAAGCATTCCCCCTTAAAGGTGGAACCGGAAGGTTGTCCCCATCACCCACGCCCTTCATATAGTGCTTGAAAGCTTGCTAAGTGGAATAAGACAAAGAGGAAATTAAAAAGAGTACTATTGGGAAAAGCAAGGTCAAAACTATCCATCTTTAATGAGCAATATGATATTTTACCTGAGGGAGTTAAAAAAAACTCCATCAAAAAACTTAGAAAAAGTATGGATTCGTCAGTAAAGTGGCAGGATAAAGAAAATTAAGCCTAGAGAAAAAAAAATCATATTTNGTATATTAAACAACATTGGTTTACAGAATCTGATAAAAATGGTAATGCATCTGAATTAAATGGAGATATAATTCGCTGTTGCCCACATTTGCTTTACATATAATTTATATATAATATATATAATATTTATATATAAATTATATATAAATTATGATTTACTATAAATCAAAGATCTTCTTGAGGAGTTTTATAGTGTTCTAGTTTGCCTTGCCTTCAAGTGCTGTGACAAACACTGACCAATACAAACTTGAGGAGGAAATGGTTTATTTGGCTTATACCTTCTGGGTAGGAGCTCATGGCAGGAACTTAGAGGCAGAGTTGAAGAACAGGCCACGGAGGAGCTGCTTACTGGCTTGTTTCTCTGGCCCATGCTCAGCCTGCTTTCTTATACAATACAGGGTCATCTGCTCAGGGGTGGCAACACCCACAGTGGGCTAGGCCCTCCCACATCACTCAACAATCAAGAAAATATCCCCACAGCATGGCCACAGTCCAGTCCAATGGAGGAAACTGAAGCTTCCTCAACCCAGGTATATCAAGTTGACACCAAAGCTATCCGACATATATAGTGTCACCAAAAGAAATGTTTTCCAACTAAACAAAGTGTGTAAAAAGCCCAATATGGAAGTAGTTATGGAAAATATGTAGACACAATATAGTTCACTCACATTGCTGAGCTGCGTGCTGGAGTTGTGTCTGCCTACTGAGCTCAGTTATTTCCTGCGAAGTGTTTCGAGTCCCTAAAATGCCATAAGAACACTTGGAAATAAGAGGTATATATTTCTATCTATATATGACAATTTATAATGTCTGATTGATGCTTATAACAGTAAGTCCACATATAATTTGTAAGCTTCTGCGTATGAATAAGCATTATGCAAATAGAGAAAAGATGAATTTCAACTTAGCCACAACAAAACTAAACAAAAGCAAATGAGTGAGTTTAGCCAAATACAATGCAGGAGCAGAGGACTTGCAGAGAGCATGCCAAGGCCCAGGGCTCACTGCCAGCACTAGAAAGCAATCAAATGACAAAAAAGCGAAGTCAGAAGTTTTGCTACCCATGGTAGCAACTATCTGCAGTCCCAGTATATGGGGCAAAAAGTGGAGAGAATTGCAAGTTTAAGGCCAACAGGCATGTGTAACACAAAAAAAATTTCCTTTTTCAGATTGATATGTCTTCTGTAATTTTGTCAAAGACCAGGACTCGCTATCTCCAAATTAGTAAAGGAATTTTGATTATGCCGGGCATGGTGTCACATGTCTTTAATCCTAGCACTTGGGAGGCAGAAGCCAGCAGATCTCTGTGAGTTCAAGGCTAGCCTGGTTTACATAGAGAGCTCCAGACCAGCTGGGACTAAAGGGAGACCCTGTCTCAAAAAATTTTTTTTGATTATTATTATTATCGTGATCTCATAATTTTTTCCTTTAGTTACAAGGTCCAAAATTAGATTCTTTTCTCTTTTTAATATAATACTTTTATTGATGCTTTGTGTATTTCAGACATCATTTTTCAGTTCAATTTACACATATTCCCCTTTCCCTTCCCCCACCCCACTCCAGTTCATGCATTCTGCCATACATGTCCTGCATCTTTCTCTCAGTCTTTTTAAAGTTTTTCTCTGAAAAGCTTTATTGTTTTGGGTAGAATTTAACTATGTCAGTCTGTTCTTTGACCCAGTCCTTATGTTGCTTTTTATTGCTCCCATTTGTATTGCTCCAAAATATGCGTATATAAACGTCACATATGTACCAGAATTATTTCCTCCAGGAATAAACTGTATTTTAACTCTGATATGTGTCTAGGAGTTCACATTTTTCCTTTTAATGTTATATTACTCTAAAATATGAATATATACCTTTCACTCATATACATTAATTACCATGTCTGAAAGTAAGTGGTAAGTTAATTCTATGGCTCATTAAGAAAGTCACATTATAACATCACAGTTGATTTCAGATAGAAAGAAATATAACAATAACATTGATCAGCTTGCCTTTCAATTGGGGGATATGGCACTAGCATCCACAAATGAGGGAAACCATTCCCCATTTGTTTTGTTTTGGGGTTTTTTTGGGGGGTGGGGCTGTGTTACTTAGCATAATGGCTTCGAGTTCCATCCATTTACCTGCAAAGTTCATGATGTCATCTTTCTTTACTGCTGCATAGAATGACATTGTGTAGATGTACCACATTTTTGTTATCCACTCATCAGTTGAGGGACATTTGGGTTGGTTCCAGCTCTTTGCTATTGTGAAGAGAGCTGTAATAAACATAGATGTGCATGTATATTTGCTGTAGAATGAGTCTTGTGAGTATATATCCAGGGGTGGTATGGCCGGGTAAAGTGGTAGGCTCATTTTGTGTCTTTTAAGGGTTCTCCACACTACTTTCTACAGTGGTTGTACAAATTTACATTCCCACCAACAGTGGATGAGTGTTCTCCTTTCCCCACAATCTCTCCAGCATTTGGTCTCTTTTGTTTTCTTGATCTTAGCCAGTCTTATCTGAGTGAGATGATATCTTAGAGTGCTTTTAATTTGCATTTCCTTAATTATTAATAATGTTGAACACATTTTAAGATGCTTCTCAACCCATCTTGATTTCCTCACTTGTGGTCTCTCTTCAGCTCTTTACTACATCTTTTTGACTGAGTCATTTGTTTTCTTACTTTTTTGTTTTTGAGTAGTTTATATATTCTGGATATTAATGCTCTATGAGATGTATCAGTGATGAAGCTTTCCTCCTACTCTGTGGGTTTTCTTTTCACTTCCTTGATTGTTTCTTTTGCTCTACAGAAGCTTTTGAGTTTAATGAAGTCCCATTTGTCAGCTGTTGACCTTATTTCTTGTGTGGCTACTGTTTGATTCAGAAAGTCTTTTCATACTCCTATGTCTTGTAGATTGCTACCAACTTTTCCTTCTATCACCTTCAGGGTTTCAGGTTTCACGCTGAGGTCTTTGATACACTTCGAGTTGATTTTTGTTCAGGGTGAGAGGTAGGGGGTTAATTTTGTTCTTCTACACATGGTGATCCAGTTTTGCCAGTACCATTTGCTGAAGATGCTACCTTTCCTCCAATGAGCTTTTCTAATGTATGCATATATGGATTGCATGTTTTTTAATGTGGGTGTACCTGTATTGTGCAATGCCTGAGGAGGTCAGAAGAGGGCATCGGATCCCCTGGAACTGGAGTTACAGACAGTTGTTAGCTGCCATGTGGGTGCTGGGGGGGTGGCAACACCCACAGTGGGCTAGGCCCTCCCACATCACTCAACAATCAAGAAAATATCCCCACAGCATGGCCACAGTCCAGTCCAATGGAGGAAACTGAAGCTTCCTCAACCCAGGTATATCAAGTTGACACCAAAGCTATCCGACATATATAGTGTCACCAAAAGAAATGTTTTCCAACTAAACAAAGTGTGTAAAAAGCCCAATATGGAAGTAGTTATGGAAAATATGTAGACACAATATAGTTCACTCACATTGCTGAGCTGCGTGCTGGAGTTGTGTCTGCCTACTGAGCTCAGTTATTTCCTGCGAAGTGTTTCGAGTCCCTAAAATGCCATAAGAACACTTGGAAATAAGAGGTATATATTTCTATCTATATATGACAATTTATAATGTCTGGTTGATGCTTATAACAGTAAGTCCACATATAATTTGTAAGCTTCTGCATATGAATAAGCATTATGAAAATAGAGAAAAGATGAATTTCAACTTAGCCACAACAAAACTAAACAAAAGCAAATGAGTGAGTTTAGCCAAATACAATGCAGGAGCAGAGGACTTGCAGAGAGCATGCCAAGGCCCAGGGCTCACTGCCAGCACTAGAAAGCAATCAAATGACAAAAAAGCGAAGTCAGAAGTTTTGCTACCCATGGTAGCAACTATCTGCAGTCCCAGTATATGGGGCAAAAAGTGGAGAGAATTGCAAGTTTAAGGCCAACAGGCATGTGTAACACAAAAAAAATTTCCTTTTTCAGATTGATATGTCTTCTGTAATTTTGTCAAAGACCAGGACTCGCTATCTCCAAATTAGTAAAGGAATTTTGATTATGCCGGGCATGGTGTCACATGTCTTTAATCCTAGCACTTGGGAGGCAGAAGCCAGCAGATCTCTGTGAGTTCAAGGCTAGCCTGGTTTACATAGAGAGCTCCAGACCAGCTGGGACTAAAGGGAGACCCTGTCTCAAAAAATTTTTTTTGATTATTATTATTATCGTGATCTCATAATTTCTTCCTTTAGTTACAAGGTCCAAAATTAGATTCTTTTCTCTTTTTAATATAATACTTTTATTGATGCTTTGTGTATTTCAGACATCATTTTTCAGTTCAATTTACACATATTCCCCTTTCCCTTCCCCCACCCCACTCCAGTTCACGCATTCTGCCATACATGTCCTGCATCTTTCTCTCAGTCTTTTTAAAGTTTTTCTCTGAAAAGCTTTATTGTTTTGGGTAGAATTTAACTATGTCAGTCTGTTCTTTGACCCAGTCCTTATGTTGCTTTTTATTGCTTCCATTTGTATTGCTCCAAAATATGCGTATATAAACGTCACATATGTACCAGAATTATTTCCTCCAGGAATAAACTGTATTTTAACTCTGATATGTGTCTAGGAGTTCACATTTTTCCTTTTAATGTTATATTACTCTAAAATATGAATATATACCTTTCACTCATATACATTAATTACCATGTCTGAAAGTAAGTGGTAAGTTAATTCTACGGCTCATTAAGAAAGTCACATTATAACATCACAGTTGCTTTCAGATAGAAAGAAATATAACAATAACATTGATCAGCTTGCCTTTCAATTGGGGGATATGGCACTAGCATCCACAAATGAGGGAAACCATTCCCCATTTGTTTTGTTTTGGGTTTTTTTTTGGGGGGTGGGGCTGTGTTACTTAGCATAATGGCTTCGAGTTCCATCCATTTACCTGCAAAGTTCATGATGTCATCTTTCTTTACTGCTGCATAGAATGACATTGTGTAGATGTACCACATTTTTGTTATCCACTCATCAGTTGAGGGACATTTGGGTTGGTTCCAGCTCTTTGCTATTGTGAAGAGAGCTGTAATAAACATAGATGTGCATGTATATTTGCCGTAGAATGAGTCTTGTGAGTATATATCCAGGGGTGGTATGGCCGGGTAAAGTGGTAGGCTCATTTTGTGTCTTTTAAGGGTTCTCCACACTACTTTCTACAGTGGTTGTACAAATTTACATTCCCACCAACAGTGGATGAGTGTTCTCCTTTCCCCACAATCTCTCCAGCATTTGGTCTCTTTTGTTTTCTTGATCTTAGCCAGTCTTATCTGAGTGAGATGATATCTTAGAGTGCTTTTAATTTGCATTTCCTTAATTAATAATGTTGAACACGTTTTAAGATGCTTCTCAACCATCTTGATTTCCTCACTTGTGGTCTCTCTTCAGCTCTTTACTACATCTTTTTGACTGAGTCATTTGTTTTCTTACTTTTTTGTTTTTGAGTAGTTTATATATTCTGGATATTAATGCTCTATGAGATGTATCAGTGATGAAGCTTTCCTCCTACTCTGTGGGTTTTCTTTTCACTTCCTTGATTGTTTCTTTTGCTCTACAGAAGCTTTTGAGTTTAATGAAGTCCCATTTGTCAGCTGTTGACCTTATTTCTTGTGTGGCTACTGTTTGATTCAGAAAGTCTTTTCATACTCCTATGTCTTGTAGATTGCTACCAACTTTTCCTTCTATCACCTTCAGGGTTTCAGGTTTCACGCTGAGGTCTTTGATACACTTCGAGTTGATTTTTGTTCAGGGTGAGAGGTAGGGGGTTAATTTTGTTCTTCTACACATGGTGATCCAGTTTTGCCAGTACCATTTGCTGAAGATGCTACCTTTCCTCCAATGAGCTTTTCTAATGTATGCATATATGGATTGCATGTGTGTAAGTGTACCTGTATTGTGCAATGCCTGAGGAGGTCAGAAGAGGGCATCGGATCCCCTGGAACTGGAGTTACAGACAGTTGTTAGCTGCCATGTGGGTGCTGGAAATCAAATCCGGGTCCTCTGCAAGAACAGTCAGTGCTCTTAACCACTGAGCCATCTCTCCAGCCCTCCCATAATCTCTTTTGGCCCCTTTATTGAATATGAGGTGGCTGAGATTGTATGAACTCAAGTTTGGATCTTCAATTTTGTTCCATTGGTCAACAGCTCCATTTTTGTTCCAGTACCAGGCTGTCTTTATGATTATAGCCCTATAGGAAGATCAAGACAGAATGCAGTGTTTACTGGACCTCATTTGTTAACCAGGGAAGGGAAAACCCTAGTGTGGAACATAAGGGCAGAACTGATGGTGGTTTGGGCTTGCCAAGGAGGACACTTCAAACATGACATCTTTCAGCCTAATAAAAAAAAATCATAAGCTGAAGATGCTAAAGCCTATGTATGATACACGTGGCATGCATATGTGTATCATTGAGTGATGCATATTGGAAGGAATAACAAAAACCACAACAACAACAGAAAGACTGCATCAAAGAACTGACTGAAACAGTGAACTTCCCAAAACGTTAAACTTCTCCATCAAGAATTTTGAGAGAGACTGATAAAAAGATGAAAAACATGTTTGGCAGAATGCATGAGCTCTGATGGGGTGGGAGGTAGGGAGGGGGGTATGGGTCTAGATTTGATTTGAAATTTTGTATGAAATGCACAGAGCTTCAATAAAAACATTGGCTTTGGGGAAAAAAATGACTATAGCCCTGTAATATAGCTTGAAGTCTGGTAAGGTGATCCCTCCATATTGCATTTTTTTGCTCAGGGTTGCTTTGGCTATTCAGGGTCTTTTGTTTTTCCATATGAATTTAAGGATTTTTTCCAAGTTTGTGAAGAAACTCATGGGGATTTTAATTGGGCTTGCATTGAATCTGCATATTAATTTGGGTAGAATTGACATTTTTACTGTATTAATTTTTCCAATCCATGAGCATGGCAGGTTTTTCCATCTTTTGATGTCATCTTCAATCTCCTTCTTCAGGGGTTTACAGTCAACATCATCCTAAATGCAGAAAAATTAGAAGCATTCCCCTTAAAGGTGGGAACCCTGCAAGGTTGTCCCCTATCACCACTCCTCTTCAATATAGTGCTTGAAATGCTTGCTAAGGCAATAAGACAAGAAAGGGAAATTAAAAGAGTACTAATTGGGAAAGAGGAAGTCAAACTATCCCTCTTTGTAGATGATATGATAGTTTACCTGAGGGATGTTAAAAACTCCACAAGAAAACTAGAAACAAGTTTCAGTAAAGTGGCAGGATACAAAATTAACCTAGAAAAAAAAATCAGTATTTCTTTACACCAACAACAAGCATCTGGAGAAGGAATATAAGGAGACATTCCCATTCATAATAGCCTTAAAAAATAAATAAAATACCTGGGAACAAACTTAACCAAAGACAGTAAAGATCTCTACAACAAATATTCTTTTCTTAAAAGTTTTTGGGACTTCATTACTGCTTAAATTTTTGTTATAGTAGGTTACTACAGCTATATCTATAACTTTGAAAAAGCACCATTGACAAAAGTATGCATAAAATATTGAAGAACGAGAGGGGGCGTGGTAGAATGTAAAGGCTGCGATTGGGGTGAATGGTGAAACTACAGCGATGTAGTCTGGACACTCATTTGATCAACTTGATTGAACAAACGACCTGTCACCCCCCACTGGATGGTGGGGCTGTGGGGGTTTGGGCACAACAGCCTGCAGATTGGTTTTGCACGAAGGATGCTTGTACTCATGGATTATCACTTATAGCTAAAAAATGAAAAAAAAAAAAAACGCAGAGAAAGATGCAGGACATTTTTGGTAGAATGCATTATCTGGGATGTGGTGGGGTGGTATGGGGGTGTGGGGGTGAAGGGAAAGTTAAATATGCCTGTTCTGAATTGGAAAATGATGTTACTATGCCACAAGCAGCAATAAAAAATTAAATTAAAAAATAATTGAAGAACGTTAACATGCAAGCACTCTGCAGTTAGCAAATTCCCTGAAGACATTATAATTGACGAATTGTGGCTTTTTTCTTTGTTTTATTACCAGTGAGATACTCACATGAGAACAAATTAAAAGTCATGGATTCTGAGAATAACATATAATTTTTTTAACGTAAAATTAACATTGCAAAATGTTTACAACAGATTTATAAAACAATATTCTATATATGTCACCATATTGCTAAAAATTGTAGATCAAATACACAAAATGAAAAAAGGCTGGTAAGATCCACAGCCTGGTCAATGTAGAGAATAGTGACTGTGTGAGTGCATCCCGAGTGGGACATCTATAATCACACCTACCTTCAAGGATCTTGGAGGAAGAGGGCAAGAGAGATAGAGTAAGAGCCGAGGCATGGAGAGGACCACAACAAAGCTGTTTTCCAGCCACCACAAGGGAGTTGCACATAACTCCCAGCTATTGGGCTAGCAGGACAAGATCCATGCAAGCTCAAGCGCAGATGAAATCCCATCATGCAGTGGGAAGGTGGGCATGAAGTGCCAGCATGGAAAAAGAAGGGGAGCACAAAGTCCCACCGCTAGCTGAGGAGTGTTGGCAAATGAAGGCTGATGGGAGATGGAGTCAGTTTTTTCTTTAGGTGTTTAGGCCACTGATAGGTCACCACACAACAGGAATGCCCTGTAGTATTTGAGCAGCCACAAGGTTGGACTCGTTGAGGCTTTAAAAAAAAGACTGGGGGCTGGAGAGGATGGCCTACTGGTTAAGAGAGTGCCGACCCGATCTTTCAGAGGACCCCGGGTTCGATCCACAGCATCCACATGGCCGGCCGAGAACAGTCTGAAACTCAAATTCCAGAACTCCAATTCCAGGAGAACCTCCAGTTCCAGGGGAACCGACACCCTCTTCTGACCTCCGCGCCTTGCACGACACGAGTGCACAAAAAGGGCCGCTCTTGCAGAGGACCAAAAAATAATAATAAAAAAAAAATAAATAAATTTAATACAAAAAATTAAAAAAAAAAAAAAAAGGACTGGAAGGTTTGTGGGTGGGATGTGGGTGTAGATCTGAGAGGAGATGGAGAAGGTGGTAAATATGATAAAATGTAGGGAGTTCTCAAAGAATTAATAAAAATTTTTTTTTTTTAAAAAAAAAAAAACCCAGTTTTTAAGAGCACCTACTGCTCTTTGCAGAGGACCCAGGTTTGATTTCCCAGCACCCGCATGGTGGCTAAGGAACCATCTTTAAAACTCGCTTTCAGGGGAATCCAACACCCTCGTCTGATCTCCACAGCATTGCCAAACAACACGGGTGCACTAAACCTACAGGCAAGACGGTACATTCATACACATAAAAAATTAAATTTAAAAAATAAAAATGACTCCTTAAAAATAAAAATAAGATCAAATAAAACTATAATTTCAGAAAAATTGTAATACTCCAATTTTATCATATAACGGAATGAAGAAAGGTGATGGGATAAGTTGGCACTCCTGGAGATAAAACAGATAAAAAGTCCAGACCCTATGCTACTTACTTTTCATTGGCCATTTCTTCATGGGTTGATTCCATGCAAATATTTTGAAGGGTAGGTAGCGAGTCTTTTTCCAAAAATATACAATGGCTATTGATTCGGAGTCTGTAAAACACCACAACAGTCCCACCAGTACCATGATCCACATGTTTCTTGGGTGCTTTCTCTTCAGTGGTTCCAGCCAGAGGGCTCAGGAGTTACATACTATGAAAGCCCACACAGAAAGTACCATGACATCGCCAAATCCTATTACTCTCTATGCCACCCCTTATTCTGCAGTGGGGATGGGAATTTCCTCTTGTCTGTGGTTAAATTACACCCCCTTATTTCATCACTAGGATTTTCACACATAAAATTTTTAAAATCAAATTCTAGTAACGCCAAAGCTGAATGATAAGGTTAAAAACTAAGCATCATAATTAATTGAGGGCAAACGTAGCAAGGAACAGACTAATATGTCTAAAAAAAAAAAAGAAGGATGAAATTATCTTAAAGACCGCCCAAAACATTATTTCCTTCCTGCTTCATACACTCATAACAGAGTATCTCAATTCTGGTCTTGAAAATGCTTAGGGATTTCTTTCTGCCAGCAACACATTATTTCTCCGGAGAGATCAACTGAGGTTTTCTATAATTTTTTTTTGTTTTTTTTGGTCTTTGTCTAGACAGTGTCTCCCTGTAGCCCCAGCTGTCCTGGAACTCACTCTGTAGACCAGGCTGGCCTTGAACTCACAAAGATCCGCCTGCCTCTGCCTCCCAAGTGCTATGATTAAAGGCATGCACCACCACACCCAGCGAGGTTCTATAATTTAATTCACTTCTGACACTATCCACCTGTCCTATTCCAGAGTTTAAAGTCTCATTCTCACAGGATTGCCCCTATAGTCAGATGCCAACTACCTGCCCCAATGTGGAATCTGTACTTCTGACCACATGGTTATGAAAGGAGGCCTCATGATAATCTCTTTAGGTTCAATTGAATTTGCCAGAGTGACTCAGACAATTAAGGGAGATATTTTACTCATTCATTTCACAAATAAAACAAATGAAGACCCAAACAGAAGATGTATACAGAACAAGCTGGGTGGCAAGGAAATTCCCACTCTAGGAATCCCCACATATCTGGGGTCCCCACATCCTTTTCCTATGAAGTGTTTGGACACTTGATAGTATAAGCATGACTGATACATGATCAGTGCATCCTTCAACTCCTCTTCCCTACTCAGAGCTCAAGGAATAGGGTGAAAGTCCCAACCTTTGATTAGATTTTGGTCTTTCTGGTCCTAGCCTAAAACAAAGACCTTCCTCTCATTTGTCGTCTCTTTAGCATACAAAGACACTCATCTCCACAGATACTGAGAGTTTTAAGAGTTGTATACTGGCTTGAAGGGTGGAGAATATGTACATATATATAATATGCATATATGTTATATACACATATATGTATATACATATATAGTATCTTATATCTCAGTATTATGGATACTGAGTGAATATGTCATGAAATCTCCCCATGTAAAGACCCTTAACTATAGTTCTGTGGTTGGCCAAGTGTCTCCCCACAAGGATCATGTTAGAACCATTTTGGGATGTTCTAGGCACTCAGGAGGTAGATCTATGGGAGGAAGTAGCACTGGACGTGGAGCGTTGGGTGTGTCTCATCCCTGGAACCTTTCTTATGTTTCCTGGACTCCGTGACATTTAATGGCATTCCTCTATCACATATAACCATGATGTTTTGTTCAAGCATGTATGGCCAAGAAATGAGAGACAGAACATTCTGAAACTGATAGGGATTGCCCACAATGTTGGAAAGGAAAAGGGGGATAGCCAAAGGGAGCCAGCTGTCCCAGGCACCATGTGCAACAGGTATCTATGCCAGTTTACTCTGGAAAAAAATGGTGTGATCCATAGTCAATGACATCTTTTTTGTTATAGACAGACTACTAGGTTGATGACCTCCTTTGTGACATATTTAATATCAGCATGTTGACATCCTGTAACACAACATGGTAGTTGATCAGTAATTCCCTTTTTAAATGACTAATAATACGTTCTTGATTTAGAGAGCATGTCTTACCATGCCCAGATAAGGCTGGAGACCAGGAACAAGGAGAAGCCCTGTTCTTTTTTTTTTTTTTAATTTATTTTTTGTATGTGTATGAATGACTGTTTGCATGTAGGTTTGTGCATCCGTGTCGTGCAATGCTGAGGAGGTCAGAAGAGGGTTTCAGATTCCCCTGGAACTGGAGTTAAAGACGGTTCTCAGCCGCCATGTGGATGCTGGGGATCGAACCCGGGTCCTCTGCAAGACCAGTTGGTGCTCTTAACCGCTAGGCTATCTCTCCAGCCCGAAGCCCTGTTCTATAACCTAAAGAAAGTTAACTTAAAGCCAAACTGTGAAAAGAGTATGATATACCCGAGTCTGTTAAAAAATGTGAAGTGTAGCAACCAAACTGTAATTGATGGTTGTTGCTGTAATAGTATATTGCCTGTATTTCTACCTCTAGTAATAGGCTTTATGTGCTAGATTTCAATATCCTTGAGCCTGGGCAAGAGCACAAGGCTTTTAAAAAGAAACATGGTTTACTTGTACAAAACTGATCAGATTTGAGAGATCATTAATGGCCTTGAAGTGGTTTTTGTGGGTGTGAAACAAATGGTGAGAATTTGAATTGTTCCCTTATTATAGTATTGAAATGAACTCTACTTAATTTATCAAATAATGTTCATGCCCTGATTTTATATACTTGTATCTATCAATAAACATTGCGATACTTGGAAAAATAAAAAGAATTATTGGGGCTGGAGGGATGGCCTAGCGGTTAAGAGCACCGACTGCTCTTACAGAGGACCCGGGTTTGATCCCCAGCACCCACATGGTGGCTGAGAACTGTCTTTAACTCCAGTTCCAGGGGAATCCGACACCCTCTTCTGACCTCCGCGGCATTGCACGACACAGGTGCACAAACCTACATGCAGACAGTACATTCATATACATATAAAAATAAATAAAAAATTAAAAAAAAATTTTTTATAAAGAAAAAGAATTATTTCTCAAGTAAATTTGTCCTCTAGGGTGGAAGAAGTGCTCATCAGAAACAATGTTGACATATAACAGGTCAGGAGAGGACTGGAGTAGCACGAGCTCCACAAAGCATTTTGTTTTTGTTTGCAGAAGTGTTCTATCTGCAGGACTTCAATGAGAACCTGAATGTGCACTCAATAGTTGCTCAATTAATGAATGGTTAAAGGTATAGTGGTGCATGCCTGGCAGTTCCTCTTTAAAAAAAGGCTATTGGCAGCTCTTTATAACTTGGCATGTGGATGTGTGTTACCATCAGTCAACTCATTTGAGCAATAATAATTTGACATAAATCTACATGCTACTAACTTTTGACTTTACTGATTCCAAGTTCACTGGACAATTAGATATCAAAAAATATGATACAGGTGTTGTTTCTAGGCAGGTTAATTTAAAACCAGGATTTACCACTTATTTGACTACGAGCTAAACATTTAACTTTTCTGAATCTTAGTTTCCTCTTTAATGAACTGGGGGGGGGGGTTAATGACTAATTCAAAGAATTTCATGTATTAAACAATGGTCTAAATAAACATTGGCTTAAATTTAAAAAAAAATGTGAAGTGTAACTATCACTTTAACAAGGTGTACACTTACACTCCCATCCCCTCCCCGGAAGTCCTTCACACATCACTTGCAGACTCACTGCTAAACTTGCTGCTTTTTTCATTTCAGTCACAGAAAATATAACCTTTCCCTGCCCACGTTTGTCCATCTTCCTTCTCAGGACACCAGCCAAAATTCTAGGCCTGCTTGCTGGAACATTCTCATTCTCTCAGAAGGCCCCACCCCCACCCCCAGGAGCTGGTCACAGACCAGCTGAGCCAGCCTCCTCCGTTGACTTCTAACTCAGAAAAAAGTTAGCTTTGTCCTTCTCTCCTCTTTTTGTCAGTTTCCTCCTGGAAGATGACAAGATATCCAGCTCACCCGCCCTATCTTTTTCTCTCTTTAACTCCAATAAAGTCTTTGAGTTCCCTCCTGAGTCCATTTTTAAATTCTTCCATCAGTGAGACAAGAACCTACAAAAGCAAGCCCCCAAGGGACAAAGCCATGAGCCACAGGAGTTCTTCCTGTGCCATGACTTCACTCAGGTTTCTGTGCGAAGGTCAGACAACTGACATTCACACCCCAAAGAGCTGGGAATGGAGGAAGGTGTTATTGAAGATTTTTGAAATAAATGTGGAGGGGGACCCCAACAATTTAGATAGTCTTTCTGCTTTTCTTTACCTTCAACTCTTTTTTATTTTTAAAAATAGTCCTTTAATAATGTAGTATTCATTATGAAATTGAATAGTGGCACCTTATTTCTTTATTTGTAATTTTTAGATTTATTTTTTGCATATTTCATATAGAACACCTTAATCATCTTTATAACCCCTTCCAGTGGGTACTCTCCTGTAGCCCCCACCCCCACCACTAGATTTCATGCACTCATACGGGGTAGACACAATGAGGTTTGGGAAGCTCCCCACGAGGCAGGGGCTAGATTTCAGAGCACTCAAGCCATATGCCACCTAATTTCTTTAATAGAGATGGTAATTTAAATATCATCTCTCCTTTTCAAACATTTCAGGGGTACACAGAAAGGCTTCCTTTTAGGACTGTCCATTTATAAGTTTGTGGCAATAAGATCAACCAATATGAGTGTTTGTAATGACCTTGCAATTGGCCCTGAAGTTCCAGCATCTGATTGCTTCCCTCCTGGGTCATGATTATTTAGTCAAAGACAGAAGGTTTTCAGAGAATTAAAACTGGAAAGATCTGTCCTCAAATTGATTTAAAGCTACTTTAAAATTTTGAGGGTCTGGACCAAAAGAAGAATATCAGATTGGAAGTCAAGTTGACAGATGTTATAGGAGTAATGACTAACTCCAAACATGAATTCACTAAAAGAAAGCATTTAGAGATCAAAATCAAAATCTAATCTGAAGATCCTAGAAAATTTCTAATTTCCATTGGTAGTTAACAAAGTTACTCATGGGAATGTTTTTCTCTGATATTTAGATATGATACACAAAAGTGACTAATATGTACACAAAGACACTTTGCCAGAGAAAGTAACATATCCACAGCTTCCTGGCATTACAAAATGGATATGTTTGGGGCCTTCTTCTCAGTACCACATTGATGATTATAATTGATTTCTTCATAAGAAAGAGTGCCCTTGGCCCACTTTGATAGGCATGGGAGCACATGTCTATAAGTCTAATATTTGAGAGGCTAAGGCAGAAGGATCACAAATTCAATGCCAGCCTGGGATATGTGAAGAGTTCCAGTCTGGACCAGGAACAGAAGCAAGACCTTGAAAAGGAGCATCCGTTCTGTCAGGCAGCCCTGTCAGTCTTTTCTTGCTGGGGGGATGGAGACCCTAGAAACAATGGAAGCAACTATTGGGTCAACCTTGTTGAAATAATGATCACAAAATAAGAAAGAAGAAAATCTCTTCTGACTAATGAATATGTAATTCTAGAATTTCAAAGATCTACAAACTTTCCTTTTCAAACTTCTCTAAATTCATTCAAATTGTCTTTCATCTTCATGCAATGAGAATGAAAACCAAGTTCTTTTTGTCAGCTTGTAGGAAGCGATGCTCCTCTAAGCAAACTTCTATTTGTAACTTGGTAAAATGTATAATTCTGTCCTCACGTTACTACTTTTTCCCCTTTGCTTCTTGAAGAGCTTTGAGTTTGCAGTAAACTTCATAGGCGTCTCCTTGACCATGAGTTCTTATATTTTATGAGTGTTCCCTTTCGGTTTTCTATATATGAATAGAGATAGGCCATATTGCTTCTCAGAACAGATACTTATTCTCTTTATGAGCACATTTAACATCTATCTCACAATGACAGTACAATCTTTATGTGAGGACCATAAAAATTTCAAACTGATGGGACGTTTCTGTCTATTCAAAATATACATTTTGCTATTTTCCCCCAAATTCTAATGAATATATGTCACACCAACTCCAGTGTCGCTTGCGTATAAGCTGTGATGAAAGTCATATTCGAGGCAGGCGGGGGAACAAAGTCCTTCGGGGCCTGACCCCCTGGAGGTCCCTGACAGAGTGCTCAGCCTTGACCATTTCCCGATATGCTCCTAAGATGTCACGCTTCCTTGGTGCTGGGCTTGACATGCTGTCTTACTTAGTTACAATATACTTTCTAAATACAACAAAGTCCTCTCTCAAGTTTAATTAAATGTTCCTTATAGACAAATGACAAAGTTACCTAGATGTTCCGGGAGTTGGCAATAATAGCCAAATACCTCCCCCAGTTCTTGGCCATTCTTGGAGCAGGAACTTTCTGTAAATCTTAGTCAAATTAAATATAAAAATATTTTTGAGTACGACCCTCCTTTCTTAAAAACTCTTGCAAAAATTCATTAAAAATACAACATTACATTGGGTAATATCATAGACCAATTACAAAATAATAAAATGTTTACAAAAAGTTCAAAATAGAATAATCAGGTAAAAAATGATGTTTTATATCATGACTGTTACTGAGTAAAATGGGAATTCCAGTGGCAGTCGTGTGTGACGGGAGACATTATTTAATTAAAGGCAAATGGTGGGCTCCTCCTTTAAGAAAAAATAACATGCAAAGGGTCCCTGATTCTCCCCCTCCTTTCACAGAAACGTATAATAAATGAAAAAATAGATGGGTTAATATAGTTGGGTAGTGGGTCTTTTACTATACTTTAAACTTCATACAAAAATTGCTAAGAGCTAGGCCTCCTTGGCGCTTGTTAACCCCACAACAAAAACAAACTATTATTAATTAAATATACAATAGTAAATGGTGACATTGCACATACTGTACCAAAACAAGACGTGTTAAAAAATTAACTCCGGGTGCATTACAATTGGCCTGAACATTTCCCTGGGAGACAAAAAAAAAACTTTAAGATCACAAAGTAAAGGTTATTTTAGTTATAAAGTAATAATAAAAAAAAAAGCCACAATCTCTCAGTTCAAAAAAGGTTTTGTTCCAGACTTGTGCCTGCGGTTTTGTGACCATTGTCTAAACTCAAAGATGTATTATGCTGTAATCTGCCAACCATCACCCATAACTATGTACTTTGATTAATGTATAAAAATTGAATTGTTAGTAACCTGTCCAGTAGTTCTGGAAAGTTTGCCAACTTTCCTTGCTGTTTCTTCTTGAATTTACTATAAAATCACTGCCTTGAGCCCAATAAAATCGCTACAGATTTAAAAAAAAACTTTTCTTAGTTTTTTTTCTGTAAGCCGTTCACTGACCCTGTGTTTTCCTGTCAAGAGGACCCTAGATACCCACGACCCCTAGAGGGCCAGTTGGTAACAGTTGGCGCCTGAACAGGGACCCTTGGACAGGTAACCTTTTCTCTTTTCTCTCTTTCTTCCAGAACACAGGAAAGTTCTCGCCAGGGAGCCCGGGTCTCGCTGATAAAGGATCATCGGTTAAGTGCGAGTAATCATTGAAGTCATGGGGCATGGTAAGTCAAAACAAAAAAATATGTTTCTTTCTGTATTTAAACGTATGATAACAGAGAAAGGATTGAAGGTTTCAAAAAAGGCTTTAAAGGATTTCTTAGATTTTATTAAAAAGGTCAGTCCTTGTTTTCCAGTGGAGGGCACTCTGACTCTATCATTATATCTATACCTATCAGGGATAAAACAAAAAAATAAAAAAGCTTATCAGGAGTTTGTTTCTAGGCTTGAGGAAGCTATTCACAAAATGTTGCCACAATCAGAGGGAACAGAAATCTTGCTTAAACAGTTAACATGGGAGAATGCTAATGCTCTCTGTCAGGACCTCATAAGGCCCATTAAAAAGACAGGGACTATACAGGACTTTATAAAAGCTTGTGTTGATGCCCCAGCAGCAGTGGTCCAAGGTATGGCCTTTGCTGCAACAATGAAGGGACAGACTTATAGCACCTATGTAAAAAAGACTTATGGAGGAGGACAGGGATCCTCAAAACCCACATATTTCAAATGTGGGGAAACAGGACACATACAAAAGGCTTGCCCTAACGGGGCAAAGGAGGGCAAGAGAGGGCCCCCTCCTGGGTTATGCCCCAGGTGCCAAAAAGGTAGACATTAAAAGAGTAAGTGTAGATCTAAGTTTCATAAAAATAAAACCCCTCTTACGGGAAAAAAAAAGATACAAAAAAACTAGATTTGGGGCAGCCTCTCAGCCCCATAAAAAGAGAGGAGAGTGAGGAGAGTAAAAAGGTTACTTGGGGGTTAAACCCTAAAACTCCTAAATTAACTGTTCATGATTTGCCTAGAGCAACATTGGGAAGTACGGGGCTGGACTTCTCTGTCTGCCAGGATATAATTTTGTCCTCAGTGGATGGAGTGGCACTAGTCCCCACTTCCACATTAGGGACTCTGCCACCGGGAACTGTGGGTTTAATAATTGGTCATAGTTCAAATTATAATAAAAATTTCAAAGTTTTACTTGGTGTTGTGGACTCTAATTTTACTGGGGAAATAAAAATTATGGTTAGACCCTTAAAAAAAAAATTCAGTTACATAAAGGACAAAAAGTAGCTCAACTCCTGTTATTACCTTATGTAAATTTGCCAAATCCGATTTTAAAACAAAAAAGAAATCAGGGCCAGTTTGGCTCTTCTGATGTGGTTGCCTGGGTCCAGGATTTAAACAAAGGCCGACCCTTTAAAACTATAAAAATAAATGAAAAGCGCTTACAAGGTCTCTTAGATACAGGAGCTGATAAGACTTACATAACAAAAAAAAATTGGCCATCTTCTTGGCCTTCTCAAAATACCTTTTCCTCTTTGACAGGATTGCGCACAGTTTCCAACGTGGCCCAAAGTTCTCAACTTTTAAAGTAAAAACTTGATAAAAAGACAGGATTAATTGAACCTTATATTATTCCTTCCCTGCCCTTTTCCTTGTGGGCCAGAGACATTATGAGTGACATGGATCTTAAATTAGTGACTTCAGACAACTTAAATGAACAGTGTTTTTCATAGGGGCCACTGAAAACTTTTTATGCACAGATAAAATAGATTAAAAATCAAATGAGCCTGTATGGCTTAACCAGTGGCCCCTAACCACAACAACAACAAAAAAAAAATACAGGCTATTAAACAACTAATAAAAAAACAACTTCAAAAAGGTCATATAAAAAAAAGTAATAGTCCCTGAAACACCCCAATATTTGTTGTTAAAAAAAATCAGGCAAATGGAGACTATTACAAGACCTTAGAGCTGTAAATGCTACTATGATAGACATGGGAGCCTTACAGCCAGGGCTTCCATCCCCAGTTGGGGTTCCAAAAGACTGGGACATAATTATAATAAACTTACAAAACTGCTT
Source organism: Rhizomys pruinosus (assembly GCA_009823505.1). NCBI lineage: Eukaryota > Metazoa > Chordata > Mammalia > Rodentia > Spalacidae > Rhizomys > Rhizomys pruinosus. The sequence continues at coordinate 1,261,939 of VZQC01012471.1, read as the reverse complement.
TTTTACAATCCAATTACATCCAAAAAATTGTAAGAGATTTGCTTTTAGTGTGCCATCAGTAAACTTTAAAAGGCCTTATAGGAAATATCAGTAAAAAGTTTTGCCTCAAGAAATAAAAAATAGCCCAACTTTATGTCAAAAATTTGTAGATCAGGCTTTACTAGCCACTAAAAAACAATATCCTGATACATATATTCTCCATTATATGGATGATATATTATTGGCTCATCCCTCAAATTATACTAACCAACAAATATTACAATTTACTTTACAACAATTAACTTCATTTAGATTGGTAATAACCCCAAATAAAGTACAAAAAAATAAGCCTTTAAGTTATTTGGGACAATATATTTATAATAATTATATTAGTAATCAAAAAATGTCAATAAAACTTGATAAACTGTGTACCTTAAATGATTTTCAAAAATTATTAGGTAATATTAATT